>QCXZ01000043.1:4330360-4537246 GCA_025024175.1 Rhyzopertha dominica | reverse complement strand
GTTACTGAAATGTTAGTTCAGTATACTGTAAAATTTTAGGCACTAATGTATCGGTTTATATATTTTTTTGGAAATTACCTATGCACTTTAAATATAGCATAAACATGTACTGTATGAATTGTACATTTACTTATTAATTACGTATAGCTTAATAAGAGTAAAAAAACGTAAATGGAATATACGTATATGCGTAACTACGTCTTTGAGTGCCATCAATACAATGCCTGTGTTCTTTCCTGGCAGAGCTCAGCACGCATTCCTATCGTATCGAACGTGCCGGTTTTCCAAAACATCGAGGGGCTTACTTAGGTAACCGGGAAGATTCAAGTTTCAAGACTAACTACATCAGATTCTTTTATAGGTACGCAAAACTTACAACAGCTTATACTTATACAAAATTATGCATGTAAACTCGCACATTATTTGCGTTTAACTATTTAAGAACGTGTAATTGCAATCGTACTCTGTACAGGGACACTACTCCGTACACTGTATGGCTACCGCTCTCTCTTGAGCCCACTGCCTGTAAAACCAAACAGAAACGTACAGAATTAAAATCAATCAAACTATGACAGGACATTAAAATTATTAGGGTAAACAAGCACCTATTCGAGCTCATAACTCACCAGCTTCTATCCTCTAATTACTCTTAAAAATCTGGCCTGCGAATGCAACACCTGTCATAATTAAAAATATGGATGTGTCCAGTCCAACATGTCAACCTAAGTTAACCCCCATTTATTATATCTAATCAAATCTACCTATCTAGTCCTTCTGAATAGTCAACTCATAACTTAGACGCCAGAAAACTAAGAACTCGCTAATCTCTGTCTCCTTCATAGCAAATAATTTACTATACACACCATTCTGCAAATGTACTGTCTTGCCTCCGTCACACCCCTAGCGGCACGGTCCAGAGGAATCAGCCGACCGAGCCAGCATCCAATCCAGGCATGCTCCCGCATACTGGATAACCTAGAGGTCCAAACAAAACCGCCAGAACCTACCTGTTCTTGCCGCCCCCGACCAATAGTACCAACCATTACTGAGACGAGGGATTCACCTGTCACCTAATCAAAGCTCACGTGGCTGATAATTAATTATTACCTTTATCTTTATATGTATTACCCCTGTATTTTAGCTTCAATCTATCCGTGATCTACCATATCTATGAAAATATCATTCTGATCATAAATATCCTGCTACGACATTAATATCTACTTATGCGCATTATTAGCTAGCTGTCTAAGCTTTTCCCGAAAAAAAAAAAATACAATTACGAACTAAGACACTTAGTGAGCATACTCACCTTGATTACGCACTGTACGCACAAAACACACTTGACAGCTAAATTGAATAACCTAATATTCTAAACTGCAATGCAGGTTTTGACTAGCTATGTGTTAGAAATACGTAAGAGCGTCCCTTTCTCCTCTACGCATAAGTGGTCCAACACACTCCTCACGATCATAATCGTAAATCAGATACCAAAACATTAACACGTGTGGTTTTTAATTTTTAACGAACTAAAAGAAATGAAATTAAACTCACGTTACACCATTTTATCTGTTTTTAACATCATGTTCACTTCCACTTGTCAGTGGGGTATAAGTAATCAAATTTATCCAATTTATTTCACGAGTTCATCTACATCTGCGTCAAGGACATAACTGTAGCACCCATTGAGCAAAGAACACCATGCATAATTTACTACCTTTAATTAATCAAATTTATTAAATGAAAAATGTGCAATAATATATAGTTAATTTAACTAAATAATTAATGTTTCTGACAAATATGGAATACATAGTTACTAAAATAAATGACTCACCTGATTTTATTTTTCCATTTAAATTTAGTCGAGGAATTGAGAAATAAGAAGCTCTCTTTCAAGAAGGCTGAAATCTTGGTAGAAAGCGTCGGAAGGACTTCTTATAGCATCATTGCCAATAATATCTCCTTCAAAGTTTTTGTTTAGTGTTTTTCTTGTTTTCTATTGAAGTATAAATGTAACCCTCACACACAGCACTCTATCGCTAACCACCATGGCGTCTTATTGTTAGACAGACCAGAAATATTCTGCGAATAGAATTTTGATTGTTTAATCACCTAATTATAGCCCCACTGTGATCCCGCATAAAAGTAATGACGCCCAGATGTTTAGAATAGATTTGAATATCTGTAAGGATGGGCCGTACTCATTTTTAACATGAATACAAATTACCTACTTAAACAGATTTAGCTGCAACCTATTTCTCGTTTCGCCAACTGTAAAATTTCTACCTGTTTTACAGCTATTTCGCCAACTCCAAGGGTAATCCCATTTAAAGATATTCCGTATTGCCAACCATTCAGTAGGCCGGGGGTCAAATTGGTTTCTAGTAATCTTTACAAGTAGGTTTATGACAGGAGCAGGTAGTATAATAGGTTTAAAAGCAATTATTTTTAGTGTTTACAAACAGGAATAAATCTGAATTAGATATTATAACTTTTTTTTAAAAATTACTTAAAATGAATCTTGAAGTGTATATATATATCGTACGCCATGGTAAAAAAAAACAAAAAAAATATATCTAGGTAGAGAATTTTAGGTCTACAATTCGAATCTTAGGAGTCACCGCCAAAACAACTTCTATTCAAGGTTATTCAACTCGTGATGTCAAGTGTCATGTAAACATTAGCGAGGAGCGTGCTGTTTAATGGTGTAGTATCATTCTTGTATTGGTAAAGCTCTTGTGTGGTGTTTATTGAAAGGACGGTCGCACCAAAAAAGTGATTTGTGTAGTTTTACAAGCATCTATTATGTATGGAAAACAAAACAAGTGTTGTTTTGTACATAGTTATAAAAGTACTTCGGTCAGTACAGCTAACAAAATTTTTGTTATCGTTCCTCGAGATTATCAGCGTATGAAAAAGTTGTTTGAGGCCCCTAGACGTGATATGCCGAAATCGCAAAGTTTGTTTTTCTGCTGTGAAGATCATCTTCATTCTTACTGTAAGTTTTATTATTCTTTTTGGGGTTATAAGTGTTTACGATACTGTTTCCATTTTGTTATAGCTTGAAGAGGATATGAAAATTATATGCGTTTAAGTTGATAGAGAGAAATGTTATAATAAAGAAACAACTTTGTTCCCCATATATTCGACTGTTAGCCAGACCGGAAACGAGCCGCAAGAGCGTTTAAAATAAATGTCAAGTTTAGGGTACATTTTTGATGCTTACATTTTTGTTTGCAAGTAGTATGTTTACAACAACCCACTGTGATCAAATTATCAATGCTACAATAATTTGATAAAAAGTTCACTTATGCTGTTGCTTTTACGTTCCTCATCTCTGCCGCGTTGAACCGCTTGTCGCGGTACACAAATTCCATAACAATGAACATGCCTTCAGAAGTCATCACTCATAAGTATTTAACTTTTTCTTGGCGTATTTTAATTCGCTTGTCACAAAATGAACGCAAACAACAAAATGATAAATTGACGGGCTGAGGCTGACGCGTGACGCGCTGACCCCAGATGTAAACAAGCAGCCATTTACAAGACACCTGACGTCACGGCCAATATGTTCGCGTTTTGGCGGTCCCTTTAAATATTTACAATTTTAATATTACAAATACACCTTACGATCCATTTTTTCGAATTTATAAGGTGTCACAGTTGTTTTGTTGATTAGATGCTACCTATTAATATCCAATTTAATGAAATATAAATACATGGCAAATACCCAATTGCAGAACCCCTTTTACCAAGAAAATGCAACAAGATTACAAATTTTTATGTTACCTACTTATATTACTTTAATTAGGGATAGGGGCCCTGTTGTGTTTATAAATCGCAAGTACTTAAGCAAAAGATATTTATTCATCTTTTGGACGTAGTAGAGATACATTAAAAAAACTAGGTTAAAAAAATGGAAAATATCCAATTTATTGAAACAAAACGAGGTCAGTCCTTGATTCTATATTCGGGATAGACTGGTGCTTTCGAAAAAAAAAAGGGTACGACACGCTGGAGGCGCAATGATAGAAAGTGCAGTGGAAGCCCGGTGACCAATGAAGAGAAAAATAATAGTGTCGGAGAAACAGCACACCTGCAACTTTAACTGTGCTAAAAAAAGTAGCGAAGAAAGTGTGTGTATGCAAAAAGAAGGTCAGAGAAGAACACCTACCATCTGGACACATATTCGAACAGACGATAATGCCTTTAATGGATGATGGATATGAGTTTGTTACTGATATGCCTTCTTTAGATCGTGTGAAGTCTACACTTTATCGGCAAAGAAATATTGCACTAGGTGTTACGACCTTTCGGTGCAGAAGTGAAATTCTGTTACCAAATCATATTACAGACAATTTTTTATTTGTGAACGTCGGTGGCGAAGATAGAATTTTTGCAATTGCTAGTGAGGAAGCAAGACAGTTGTTGGTGACTACGTCTGATTATTTTGCAGACGGAACGTTTAAAAACTGCTGTCGCCATTTTGATCAACTTTACACCATACACGGTGATATCGGGAGTAACGATGACGTTACGAACATCATTCCTTTAATCTATACAGTATTGCCAAAAAGAAGCGAAAGAACATATATACAATTGTTTGACGAAATCAAATTACGTTTACCATTTTGACAACCAAAAACATTTAAAAATATGGCCAATTTATGTCAAAAGATTGCTATAATTACTATTACAAACAAAATACCGGCACAAAAGTGTTGTTTTATTGAATGCTTGTTAGCTTTAGACGTCATTATTAAAGAAAAAAGAGGAACTTAGGCCGCAAAATATGTTATCAGGGAGAAAATGTGTGACTTCAAACGTTAAATTTACTCCATTCGCGTAAATAAGGAAGGTAGTTTGACGTCAACTTTTTTTTTGTCCTCAACACGGAAAACTACCGTTTTCCTTGATCCGCAACGCGACATTAGTGTGGTGAATACTTCCGTTCTAAGAAGCAATCTCATTACTTATTCTATACAATAAGTAAATAAGTATCTATATTGTCGTACACAGTTGGCGATACGCAGGCTACCTGCCGAATACGGTTGGTAAAACGGGAAAGTTGGCGAAACGGGAGTTGGCGAATCGGCACTAAATCAGAAAATACATATCAAAAGCTATAATTCATGGAAATGCACCGGCAAACTTTCTCTAAAACATTTATCTGCGAACCCATTTAATCTCTACTAATCCCTTCTTGTGCTGTGTCAAATTTATAAACAATCATTTTTTTCTTGTTTGTCCACCAGTCCAGTTCTTGTATTTTCCCGTGATGTTTGTTTGTTGCCTGATATTAGTTGTATAATTTCTCTACAAAGCAGTTTCTTTCAAGACTATACGTTTTGTTTGCATTACGTTATGTTTTAAAATAGCAATAAATTTTGGAAAACACTACAAATTGAAATATTCTTATAGCACTTACTTATTATAAAAATTTGGAGACCGTGGAATGGGTGAATGTTTCCCATCTACAAGAAGGTAAAATCAACGTATAGGTTGTTGAAGAAGTCGAAATGGCGAAAGATGTTTTTGACAATAATGTACCCGAAGAGTCAAATCTCATTAAACGGAATCATAATCATTTACTACCTGAAGCTAAACAAATAGTTTTGAATGTTTATGGAATTCAGGACAGAAAAGCGCAAAAAGACATTGGTTCGCCGAGGGTTTTCAAGGCGATCACGCAATTTAATACGACCTATGATTTATGAATCATACAAAAATAATTTGGTATTGGCAATTGAAGAATTAAAAAAAAATTAAAACTGAGCGAGATTTTAACTATTATAAGAAGAGTTTACGTGGAAAATGGAGTTTCATTATTAGAAAATTAATAAACGCCAAGTGCTTATGGAATCTCTACAAATTTTGGAAGGGCGAGTAAATTACTAAAACCAAATTAAAAGCATTTCGGAATGTGGCCCTATCATATATGTCGACGAAACTTGGTAGGACACCCAGACATTGTAAAAACGGTTGGAACGGCAAGAGTAACAAATGCGTGTTAAATGCACCGACGTCACGTGGTAAAATAATAATTATTCTATATGCGGGATCTAAAACCGGATGGGTGGGACATGCATTATTTCTATCTGCTAAAAATATGAAGGACACAAAGGTAGATTACCATGAAAGTATGATGGTTGAAGTTTTTGAAAATTGCTTGGAGCATAAACTGCCGCCAAAGCTTCCGGCCAATGCTGCAATTGTATTTGACAATGCGTTTTATAATTCTGCTCAGAACAAAAAAAATCCAAATACGTCTTCAAATAAAGATGACTTAAAACATGTTTTTGGAATTAGGCAGATGTAAATAAGGTTGTGTACAACATCACAAGTGGGTCATAGTATATTACACAGTAACTCGTGTGACTGGAAGTGAATCTTTGATTAACGTTCTCGTTATTTGCAATCATCCACACTAGTAGTGTGTATTAATGCTCTTATCCCACTAGTACAATAAGTAATTGTTGCTGGAAATATGTTAATCTCGTGGATAAAGCTGTTTATTATCTATGCTTACATTCCAGACCACTCCAGATAGCTCAGTAAAAGCAGCTCCTAATGGCAAACTCATGTTACATCAATGATTTAGCATTTTACCACATTTAACTACACAAAACTATCTGATCTAATTTAATTGACCAGATTTTCTAAATCAGAGAGATAATTAATGAACTGAAGGTACGTCCAGCAAACCCAATGTGTTTCTTTTTGTATCTACTATGCATATAGACTGACAGAAAATACAAATATTTCATATTTTTATAAAATTTGCTGATAAAGTGTGTCCATTTCTGTAAGGGGCATAGCCCAGTAACAGAATAGTAAAAGATACATCGGTCAATGTTTTACTGTTACGAAAATGATTAGTTTTATTAAACAAGAACACGCTGGGGATGGTTTTAAATTTCTCCAGGTTTGTTTCGTAAATGATTTCTGCGCACTCTTATATCGAGAAGTTTACGAAGGAATAAGAGGAAGAACTTCGATGCAGTTTACACAAAAGTGTGAGAGATATTGATGTAAACGTTATCCAAAATTTAATGATACATGTTCATGGAAGGTTGCGTGTAGTGGAAAATCAAAGCCATGTTTGTTTAGTTTAAGTTTTTTAATTTTGTTGCCTACAAAACTGGTACTTACCATGTATTACAATACTTTAAATAAATGCAATTCTATAGCAAAAAATATTTTTTAAGTAACTGCCAAAACTACGTACGTTATTTCAATACCTTTTACTTTTAATGATCCATTCAGCAAGTAAGTTAATTGTTTTTTTCGATTTTCTTGAGTTTCTCTTTGGAGAACGAGGTTTAAACAAAGAATCAGATGTAATTTCAAATAACAAATCAGTTAATAGTGAAGTTATCTAACCTACTTTATGATCTTATTAGTCCATTATTAAATTAAAGATATATAGACATATATGCTAAGGGCTACATCTTGTCTAAATTGTGGATACTTGTTTCAAGAAATTGATTGACACGAAGTAAATAGTTTGCTTCCATTTATTCATCTATGTTTGCAGGTTGTCGGCTTGGCGCGCAGAAAGGAAAGAATCGAAGAAATATCGGCCAGACTCAAAACAAAAACAGGCAAACTCTATGCTCTGAAAACCGACATGACTAAGGAACAAGACATCATAGAAGCCTTCGCCTGGGTTACCAAAAACGTAGGCCCTGTCCACATCCTTATCAACAACGCCGGTACGTGCCTGAACACCAATCTCATAGATGGAGACACTGAGAAATGGAAGCAGGTGTTGGATTTGAACGTAATGGGCCTATGCATAGCAACGAGAGAAGCAGTGAAGAACATGAGAGAAAATGAAGTCGCTGGGCACATAGTGCACATGAACAGCATAGCGGGACACACTGCTCTAAATTTGCCTAATTTGAACATTTACCCTGCCAGTAAATTCGCAGTTACGGCACTGACCGAGACCTTAAGGAACGAACTGAATTCTATTGGAAGCAAGATTAAAATAACTGTAAGTTTGCAGTATAAATTTTGATAAAAATTTATGTATCTTGGATATGCACAGGGTGTTAGGAATTTCAATAAAATTTGATAAACTAATAAATTAAACAATCCTCAAAAACTCAGGCAAATATGAAAAATGTGGTTGCAGCGATGACGAAATTAGATTAAATATAATATCTATCGACCCCTTGCTATTTAAGTATTTTGAAGGGATGGCTCTGGACGTTAGAAGCATGTAAAAATAACTATTGTAATGTAACATACCCAGGTTCGTAGAGATTTAGATTGAAATGTAATCTTCTAGTACTTACCTACGTTGTGTTATTTTAATTAAACGTACCTTCGATGTACTGGTTACTCACGTAAACAGGGAGATCTGATGTAATCATAAATAATACGAAACAAACTCAAAACAACTAATTTATTACTAAACAATATCAAATTTGGAGGGTTAACAAATTGTAGCAATGCTGCTGAAATTTGTTATTTAAAACAATGAATGAACTGCCAATTCTAAATCTGTGTTCGATATCACTTTCACTCTCAAGATTCAAAACTGAAGAGATTTTTGTTAGCATAGCCGACTATGGTCAGCAGGTGCTGAGGTCCCATGCGGGAGGCAACTCAGCTATATAGTTGAATGGTTTGGTGCAAAAATCTTGGTTTTTCTTTTACCAGATGTTTGCCCAGCTCGGGATATTAGATATTAGTTCATACATCAAGGCTCTTACATCACACTTTCAAGCATCGTGTATAATATTGCTGCGGGGATACAGATAATCAAAGAATGCCAGAACACAGTTAAGAAAATGACATAAATAGTTTAAAAAGGATTCTACAACAGCAACATAACTTGCAATGTTACCATGCACTCCAAATACAGCATTTGTCCTAATTCATTAATTAACAAACTGTTTGAGTTAACAACTGCGTTGAGTTGATGACAATGGTGATTGTTTAACACTAATTACATAATCTGATTGCAAAGAAACAAACAATAAGAATTAAAAATTGAAACAGTACTAACTTGTGAACAGTTGAATGAACACACTGAAACTGAAGCGCATCTGTTTCTCGTCCACTTAAAAACCTACCCCCTCGAACGTCGCAAATATGCCCCATTCCCAAAATCGATACGAAATATAAACTAAACATTTTGAGAGGCAATATGAATAAAATACAGAAATTTGAAGATGGCATACCAGGTTACTTCACTATTTAAACTCAAATTGACTTGTGTCAGTACCTTTTTTCAAATTTGGACAAAATCTCATATTTTAGGAGGTGCAAATTTTTAGTTGGGACAACTATTTTGGGAATGGAATGAGAGGATATTTACAATAAATATCATGCCCATTGTGATATAGGAAATGCATAAAATAACCTGAATCATTAAGTATATACTTCATCCTATTTTGAAAATCTTTATCTGTTTTTGAAATAAGTCTATGGCAGACCTAACATCAAACATCAAATTTAATATGTCCGTTTTATCATGCTTCTTCACCGGTTAGACTTAATAGTGGGCGGATCTATCAATTCTACACTGCAAGCCCTACATACCATAACTAAGATCCCCGTCAAAAATCACTATGGTTGGCCGATACTAACTACTGGGGATGTTTACTAATTAAACGAATTTGCAGATTCTATAAATTGTGCGGAATCTAATTCAATTTAAATGAACCATAACAAAACTTAATAAAAGTGTGTGACTTACCTTACACCTTTGCACAATAAAATCATTTTACGCAAAAAAAAACTACGTTTCGAACAACAAATATATTGAACAATAATTAATAATTGAAAATAGTATGCAAAATAAAATGTTATTCTATATCCAAATATCCTCATTATTCATTATATATTATACTCTATGAAACTAAATACAGGGTTTCTATAAATGATTCATGCATCCAGGGCGCTTATGGAAGTTATCGATTAAGGTGATGTATATTTATAATCCGTAGATTTTTGAATTATTTGATATATTTTAGTATGAGAAAACGAATGGGAGTGTGTATTTTCAACATATTCTGTAGTGTTCTGTGGGATAATGAACTTTAAAGTTGCTGAAAGCTCACATTTCGGAGATATGGTGTGACACTGATCTCCAACTACTATCGCCGTGCATATGTAGCTCGACAGCAGTTACAAAAAAGGCGGCACAAAGAATTCAGAAATCAGCGCCCTCCGCGTTGCATGAATCATTTATAGAAACCCTGAAGAGTATATCCTTAACCCGTAAATTAACAATTTTGACCCACGCGAGTTTGAACTAATTAACAATGAATTTCCAAAATACCGGGACACGTGACTAACCAATTTGGAAACTAAATTTGAAGACTTGCTAACTGTCTTAACTCAACTTTAGTCTATATATCGCGAGCTGGACTAGAAATTACATTTATTCCGGTATCTAAGAGGGTGGAATGCAGGCTGAAGATTCTTAACTTAAAAAAATACGTTACTTGGTGGAGTTTCTGAACTGAAACCCAATTGGTCAAAACTACCCCCACCTGCCATTCTCTAAGCGCGGCACTGGTTATATTCTCTTTGACCAACAGTTGTCCAGTTATCGAATTATCAGAATCTAAATCAAACCTAACTAAAGCTAAACAGTTCTAATCAGATTTATCTAACCCGTGGATATCCCGAATCTGAAGTTAAGATACTACGCGATTACGCCAATGACTTTGACTACTAATATCTTCTTTTCCAATATGCAACTTCTCATGGTAGCCAAATCGTAACTAAATCCGTATTTAATATTTGTGAAGAGATCGAGCAACAAATCAATAATTTCTAATCAACTATTGCCAAATGTAACATAAACTAAGAGGTTTCGCGTGCTATCCATCGTAATTTTTAGGTCGTGTACCCCAATAACAAAAGAGCGACAAACTGTATCCTTCTAGGAACAGGACCAAGTTTCTCCATCTGGTCGCAATAAAATATCTCCACCAAACTACAATAACCGAACCTTTAACAATGCAATACTGCCTGACAAATGTATGCGAGTATCCTGAAACTAACAGAATTAACAAAATTTATCCCTTTGCTGCAAAGTTATGTTAAAAATTTATCTACGTATGCACTAAAACCAACCATTTTGCTACAACTTCATGTGATCCGGCATACTGCGGCTAAAGTGATTCCCGGACAGAGTGTTCCCCTAAAAAGTCTTAGCTACAAGGAGTTTGATTATGATGAAAGATTATGGTTAACAGTTTGTTTAGGTTTAATTTTTTCTGTAGTCCTGTAAGTTAACTGCATCCAGAATTTCTTTTGATTTCTTGAAACAAATTCGTCATTGTGGGTAGTACAGAAGTTCTGCCGGAGAACATTTCAAATTTTTGCGTATACATGTTCCTAATCACAAATGTTCGTGTAAATTGTCTCATTTTTTTTCATCTTATAGAGTATCAGTCCCGGTACAGTAAAAACAGAAATACAGGCTATAGCGGGTCTGGACACACATCAAACTGACTGGCCTAAGTTGTCAGTTGAAGATATTGCTGATGCTACCATTTACGTTCTTTCCACCCCACCTCACGTGCAGGTAAGTAACGATAAAATAGGTGCTGCATCATTTACAAATTTAATTTTCAGGTCCATGAGCTCATAATAAAACCTGTTGGTGAGCCTATATGAAATTTTAATGTTTGCAATGAATAAATAAAGATGCAAATTGTCAATCTCTTTTCATTTGCCCACTACCTTAACCTCATTTAACAACAGTCTTCAACGATATCATCGAAAAGTCTTAAATTTTTGTAAGCAGGTCTCTAATTAAACGGAACTTATTGAATACTAGCTGCCCACCCTGGCTTCGCATGGGCAGTGCAGCATTTTACGCCTACAACAAGTACCTTCCAGTCGTCACTTTCATTCGCTCCAAAAGCCTCCTAAAATATTTATTTAAATAATATGGTGTACAAGATTTTAATAATGTGCATGAAAGGCTTAAGGTAATTAACGTAATTCAGTTGATAAGGATTAATACTGTATCCGTCTAAATAGCTTCCCAGTTACCGTATTGTACGTGACAACTTTTTCAGAAGATAGAATGGGTATCGTACAATACAATACAATACCTTTTTGCAGATCTATAAAAGATGAATATCTCATCATGCATTGCTTCTTAAAGGTATTAAGCAGCGTTTTCGATTTAAATTTATATAATAACTTTAAAACTGAATAAGTAGTGTCAAATGGGTTCGTATTCATTCATTGAATCATCAAAAAGTAGTCTAAAAGCTGCCCTGTTATCTATTGGTAATAATAAGCATCTATTCCTTTTGTTTATTCTGTTGACAAGAAAATTTTTTTTAGCAGCATATCAAATATACTGAGTTGAAATCTGTACAACCTTCATTTCCGGCAATTGTGCGGTAATCTAAAAGTATTTGCCTTATTACTGAAACTTCAACGTGAGTTTACGAAATACTGCTGTTTCCTTTGTCTGTGAGATACTCGAGCTGTACAGCAATATGGGGCTGTATAAGATTAGCTAAGAAGAGACAGCCTTACTTCTAGACAACTTAATGTGAAGCTTAACCCTTTATTTGATATTCAACGAGTGATTATTTCACCACTTCACATTAGATTAGGACTGATAAAACAATTTGCAAAGGTCTTAGATTCTGAAAGTATATGTTTCAAGTATCTTCAAGCAAAATGTCCAAAATTAAGTGAGCAAATATTTATTAAACAAAAAATGAACTGAAATTAGCAGCTTGGATTTCATTTAACAGTCTTTCATATTTTTGCTGACCCTTACAAAAAGAGGATAGCAGTCCTCACAAAAGAAAAAAATAATTATAGTGTATCATTCTTACAATTTTTAGTAAATAGGTAGATTTGTTGGAATTAAAAAAAAGTTATAAGAGATAGAATTTATGTTGCTGTAAAATAAAACTATATTTTGGAGTTTCACAGTTTACTTGATTCGTGTGATAAAAAAACGATTTTGAGGAACAAAAATACATGTTACGTAGGTGGTCATTTCGGTTGGAAAAGAGCTAATCTGTTATCCACTTCAGCTTTAATCATCACCCTCTATAAATATATTTACCATACGATCATAATAATAATACCGATAAAATTATAGAAATAGAGTTAGTATGTAGATAAAATATAAAAAACAAAATTATTAGGAATCAGAAAGGTTTTTTCACTTTATTGATAATTTTCTTTTCGCGTTTCTACCACAACCACGATTCATGCAATCATTAGTGGCAACAAATACATTTGATACAATCTACTCTTTGTCTTGTAACCAAATAGTTTCCAAAGCATTCCACACAATCAGTGTCGTTGTCATCAGTCTGGTCTGGTCGTTTCGGTTTTCCGCACTTTCAGCTGTAAGGATTTTAGCAGATTGCTACCTATTATGAACATTATTTACAATTCTGTGTACTGCAGCAATATCTGACAACAGCTTTGAAGAAGTTTCTTTGGAAGTGCCCGGGATTTGAGGACGAGAATACGAATTCCTGAGAAAGTTTAACCTCGGTCGCTAAATTTTGATGACTGACTGAAAGATTTGTTTCCTCAACAAAAATATGCAATTTGCATCATTTTCGAAGAAATTTTCATCCGGAACTATATCATGTTTTTCACCGAGTCATTGAGCCTGATATTGCAAAAATAATCAGGTATAGCACTCCTATTAAAAGGGTAAATCCCAGAAGCTTTAAATCCTGATGTTGCATTTGAGATTGTTGTTGCTTTGTTCCAAGCAGGAC
This sequence comes from Rhyzopertha dominica, assembly GCA_025024175.1. NCBI lineage: Eukaryota > Metazoa > Arthropoda > Insecta > Coleoptera > Bostrichidae > Rhyzopertha > Rhyzopertha dominica. Next base: position 4,523,507 of record QCXZ01000043.1, on the reverse strand, counting down.
CAGTAAGCTTCTGAATGATATTCCTATTGATATTTTTCTCTTTGCTTGAAAGCATGTGTATTTTTGTTTCGATTTAAACTAAGATTTTAACGGTTTAAAGAAAGATCTATCTAGCGGCTGAAAAGCTTTCGTCGTATGACTAGGTAGGCAAAGAAGTAAAATTTGTTTTCTTCCACAAATTCCACATTGTTACAATGTGATGTATGGCCATCCAGCATTAAGATAACGTATCCGCCCGCTTTTGGAGGCAAAAAATACATCTTTGGTTCATTTTAAGAATAGGTCAAATTTATAAAAGGTGATTGTTGTTCATATATAAGTTAGACCCAACTTGAATATCCTCTAGAGCTAAGTTGTTTTTTAATATATAATAATTATAACACTTGGTAATGTTTCAGTTTTTATTCATTTTAACCTCTTAGATGTTTCGGCTTATTAGGCTTTTCTCAAAGAGTTTACAAAACGAAACTGTTGCTTAAAGTTAGATGCAGATCCCACGAGCCTCTATACCTACGAGCGGGTGACATTTATGGCAGCGTTGATAAACAAACTAGGGAATTCCACTTGATCGTTATCCTAACCTGATGCCGTTTTGAACGTTATGTAATATTTTAAATCTTTTTTCGTCAAATGTATGATTGAGAGTTACACAATGTTTTGAAAAGCCAGTTAAGTTCCTATTATTTAATATGTATTTTTTATGTTCTTTAATTCTTTCCTTAAAACTACGGCCTGTGCAACCTATATAACTAATATTACATTCTTCACAATTAATTTCGTATACACCACTTTTGTTACCGTTGTCCGTCTTATCTTTATTGTTTACTAAAAATGCTCCTAAGTTGCTTCTATTCACGGGAATAAACTTTCTATTGTCATTAGAGAGGTATCTTGACATTTTTTCACTAAAATTGCCTATGTAATTTATTGACTGCCTTATTTTAACTTCAGTTGAGCTTTGCGAATGGTAAAATTGTGACATTATTAGTTTTGATTGCTTAATACTGATCATCTTTTCAATCATTTTTGGTTCGTACCCATTTCTTATTGCCAGTTGTTTAATAATGTGTGATTCCTTTTCAAAATCTGCTGTACTAAACGGAACCTGTAGTAGTCTGTGAATTAAACTATAAAAAGGTGACAATGTTATACTTACTGATTGTTTAGATTCAGCATGAATTAATGTATCGGTAGTGGTTCGTTTTCTATAAATGTTAAAATTTAGTTTTCCTGAATTCTTTGTTATGGTAAGGTCTAAAAGGTTTATGCTGTTGTTGTTTTCTTTTTCTATAGTAAATTGTATGTTTTCATGAATACTGTATATGTAATTCAAAAATTGATCCAGATTAGATTACTATTTGATTTGAATATGATTTTTTCGAAATTATTTATATATATCTCAGCTAGCAGTGGTGACAATGGAGACCCCATTGGTTAGCCATCTTCTTGCGTGTTACTGAAAAAATGTCAAGATTACCTCTCTAATAACAATAGAAAGTTTATTCCCGTGAATAGAAGCAACTTAGGAGCATTGTTAGTAAACAATAAAGATAAGACGGACAACGGTAACAAAAGTGGTGTATACAAATTAATTGTGAAGAATGTAATATTAGTTATATAGGTTGCACAGGCCGTAGTTTTAAGGAAAGAATTAAAGAACATAAAAAATCCTAATTAAATAATAGGAACTTAACTGGCTTTTCAAAACATTGTGTAACTCTCAATCATACATTTGACGAAAAAAGATTTAAAATATTGCATAACGTTCAAAACGGCATCAGGTTAGGATTATTGGAACAGCTACACATAAACAGAACACTTAACAACCCCAACAAAAATATCTGTAACGATCTAGTGGAATTCGCTAGTTTGTTTATCAACGCTGCCATAAATGTCACCCGCTCGTAGGTATAGAGGGTCGTGGGATCTGCATCTAACTTTAAGCAACAGTTTCGTTTTGTAAACTCTTTGAGAAAGGCCTAATAAGCCGAAACATGTAAGAGGTTAAAATCAATAAAAACTGAAACATTACCAAGTGTTATAATTATTATATTGTGAATAAAATGTTTCATGTAGCGCCGTCAAACAAGTCAATTGAAGTTATTAAGTGGTTTTTTCTTTCAAAATTAGGTAAAAAAGTACCTTACGTATTGGGGCAAATAGTAATAGCTAATTTTTCTCCTTTTTTCCTTGGATGTTATTACGTGGACATTTCTTCTCCCCTTATGAGCTGCAATTTTCTCTGGTTTGTTGTTAATCTAAATAAATAATAAATAATCTGCCCTGGCCAGTTCGCTCTCACCCTAGACCGGTGTCTATCAGAGTTATAGACCGCCTAGCTCGCAGAGTTCCGCGTAGATGGCACTCAGGGCATCTGCCCTCCTATTCTCCCTGTTAATCTGTAAACCTGTTTCATGGTTTATTGATCAAAACATACTGAATTAATATTTTCTCGAGTAAATCATAAAATTGGTCCACTTCTTCTTGACTGATCCTTTTTGCTCGAGCAGAAGGAAGCCCTTCGGATTTTCTTATGGCCAGATCTGAATGTCGCTCAAGAAATGATTAAAACCACGTTTAACTTTTTGGCAAAAGTGAATGCCATTTGTCGCACATACGTTAGAGAAGGGGTAAAATCTTAGTTTTTTAATATGGTTTACCAAGCGCTCCTCATGTTGCTGTACTAAAATCGATAGTTTACCCAATGCTACTTTCTTCAAATTGTAGATTTTAGTCGCTTCATTTATACTGAATATTTTGTCTTTTACTTCATTTATTGCTGTTTCCAAACCCTCTTCAGTCCAAAATACTCGGGACTTACTATTAGGTTTTCTGACATATTTTCATGGCATTATTTTTGTCCCAAATTAACAAATACTGAGCTTTAAAACATTTCTTTTACACTAGGCATATATCCTTTCAAGAGATAGGGCATATATCTCCAGGAGCTAGTTAACGTGATATACAGGTATGTGCAGGCACAGAAATATTCAGGCCCGTTAATATTTAAATGCACGCAAAACTTTTCGGCTTAAACAGATTCTTTTTAAATTCTTTTTTTGCAAAAGGACCAAAATTTCTCGATACCTCGCGCCTGAGGATCATTTGGGGCATTGTCCTTCTTTTCGATAAATTCGATTTTTTCATTGCGCAAAAAACCCGCTAATTTCTGCCGTGTAATGGCATGTTGACATGTCAGGCTAAAAATTTATTGTAATGTGTATTAATAAAGGGAACTAATCGCATCTTCACGCACTCCCTAAGATAAATCTTTGAGTTCATAGATCCTTATGAGATTAAAGCGTTGGAAACGTTGCCGTTTTCGCCAATTGCCTGCCAAACAAGATATTTTCTTAGAAATTTGGCTTTGGGCTTCACTCTATCAGTACATTTTACGTCTGTCTTTTACACGCATGGAAGTATTGCTTGCCAGGAACATCGTTTGGATCGCCACCACATACGATTCATCGACTACGAAGAGAGTTTTTCCAAGCGTTTTCTCATACACTTTTCGACATCCTCTTTTGGCATGTATTTCTTGGTATTTGAATTATATTGGCGCTGATAATTTTGAAAATGCCTTCATTTCCAGATCCTTGAATTTAATTCGAGAGACTGTTGATTTGTCCAGATTCAACTTTGTAGCTGAATTTATCACAGAAGTCGATGGTGTTTTCATAAATACTGTTTTTAACCGCTTTATTTTCCTCGGGGTTCTTTGGGACCTTGGACGTTCTGGAATTTTTCGGAATTCTGCACTTCCGGTATCTTCGTACCTTTTTATTATTCTATAGATGGTGGTTTTTCTAACTCCCTTTCGTTTAAAGTGTTGAATACGCTCTGATTTACCGTATTGTTCACAATGCTGAACTACTCTTTTTGCAAAGTTTTCATATTCTAATTGTTTCATTGTTGTAAGCTGGAAATGAAAAAAAAAACACACAGTTTCACAAACAAGTACCAACAATAATAAATTTCAGAATGATGATTTTATTTTACTCAAAGCTACCCACAATTTATTATAAAAAACCCTTTTTGTCTCTTTATTAATGAGACAGCCCCTTACTGAAACATCCGGCGGCCGGACGTTGCAAGAGCTCCGTTACTCACTACTCACTTTTACAGCTCTACAAATGTAGCTTGAGCTGCGTGAGTTGGCTGCGCAGTGGATGCATCCCCTTCCACTGCTTCTATCCCATTTCTCGCCTTGCTCTCGTGATGCTAGCATCTGTACAGTCCGAAGCTTTTGCTTTCATTCCCATTTTTCATTTGTAGTAGTATAATTGTAAGTTGTTAGGTAATACAGGTAGTTTTATATTACGTTCTTAGTTATCATTATTATTAGATTTTAACATTTCATAGTAGTTGCTGCATGAACTTTTATTTGTTTCCAGTAGTTTAGTTTACAACTGTTTTTTACTTTATTAGTTGTAATTCTTCTTAGACTTTAATATTAGATAGTAAATATTGCATAAGTAGCTTAGTTTTTCTTTTCTAGTAGTTAAGTGTTTTGTTAAGGTATTATAGATATATTTTCTATTTGCTTGTTTTTAATCTTTGCTAACCTGTGAGATGCCCTTTCAAGGTAAGGTAAAAAACAAAGTTTTGAGCGGCCATTAAATTTATCATTAAATTTATGACACAAGAAGCCAACGAAGGCGTTTAACAATATCTTTAACAAGGGTGGGTATTCAATATTTACGTCAAAGTAAAATTGTATAATAAACTTTTTTTATATTTTATTAAGGTATAAGAACGAGTTGCTGCTGCAACCGGGGTTAGTCTTGCCTCAATTAAACGAATCAAACAAGAGGCAAAACAGATTGAAAACAATCAAAAAACCGTTTTTTTCCCACCTCAAATAAGAAAAGAATAAACAGAAAATCAAAAATTACGTTGGACGACTTTGATCTGGCTGCTTTAAGAAAAACAATTATAAATTTTCAAGTTACAAACAAACGGGTGAGTCCAAACTATACTCCAGCCAGGATTAAAATTTCTCAAAATTACACTTTTACCCGACTTGTTTACTCAAACAATTTTATGGATTATTCAGGTACCTACACTGGGTCAGGTATACCAAAAATTCTGGGAAGATATCGGCTATCAAGGCAGCAGAGAAAGCTTAAGAAAAGAAATTCATAAGCTTGGATTTCGCTGGCGAGAGTTTAAGAACAATCGAAAATTACTAATTGAAAAACATGAAATTCGTCATCTAGGAGTTGAATTTTTGGGAAGAATTCGGTCATTCAGACAGGAAAATCGACCAATTATATATATGGATGAAACATATGTATATATACAGGGTGAGTCAGTTTTTTGTAGACAAACTTTAACAGAAAATAGAACACATGTTTTTAAAAAGAAAAGTTTCTATAAACATATGTCGTAGAAGGCTTCGTTTCTGAGATACAGGGTGTTGAAAATAATTTCTTTTTCTCGAATTTTCATTATAACTTATAAACGAATGCTGAGATTTTTTTCATGTTTGGGGGATAATGCTTATTAATTAAGGCGCATAAAACAAGCGATAATAATGTTCAAAAATTTGCACAGTGGCGGAGTGGAGGGGGTGCTTTCTACGCCAACGACTATTTGTAAAAAAAAAACTGTTATTTTCATTATCTACATACATTTTAACAAAAATAATTTCCCTTCTTCTGTTTCGAAAATCCTATGCATTTCCGAGTTATTTTGATGTGTTAGAGTTTGATGTATTAAATTAAGTAATTTATTTGTTATCAATTGTCAGCTAAATATTTATTTTTTTCGACGAAAACTACCCAAATATGGTGTGTTAAGGATTCTAAAAAGCCGAAATCTCTTATTCTTTAACTCTTTCCAATGTAGTCAAAATAAATATTTGTTATATCAAGCCATACTCAAATTGCAGCAAAGTATGATACTCCTTGGAAAACAATAAGTATTAAATGTCATATTTTGAAACGACAGTTTGACTTGTTTATGTACAAACACTATCGCTTCATCTTGAATATTTTCACTGTTTAAAAGTTTATTTCATTTGATTTGCCAGCTTCTAATTAGTGTATGATGCCGTTTACATTTACAAATAGCGAACAAGCCGACATTCATTTTATTTATGGGTTTGCAAATGGGAATTCAAGGTATGCAACTAGGGAATATCGAAGAAGATTTCCAAATAGACGGCAACCTCACCATTCCGTTTTTGTTAGTATGCACCGTCGATTTGCTGACCAGGGTTTAGAAAAGACAATACATGGGGACCGACAGAATAACCGTGGACGAGATAGAATAGGAGAGGCTATATTGCGTGAATTTAATAGGAATCCAACGACAAGTACTCAACGTACTGTTGTTGCTCTTGGTATTTCCCAAAGTAAAATTTGCCAGGTTTTAAAACGGGATCACAGACGCCCATATCATTTTCAACCTGTTCAAGGTTTATGTCCAGGTGACGCCGAACGAAGATTAAATTATTGTAGGTGAGTGCTTAACTCCATTCAAAATAATAGAGATTTCTTATTCAACATACTGTGGACTGATGAATAATGTTTTACTCGTCGTGGTATAGTAAATATTCACAATCTGCATGTATAGGCACATGAAAACCCACATGCCATTCGACCAAGAACATGAATTTAGTACAAATGTCTGCATTGGAATTTACGGCAACCACGTGTTTGAACTTTATTTCTTGCCGCAACGTGTAAATTCAGAAAATTTCCTACAATTTTTTGAAGAAGTGCATGCTAATATGTGGGAAGACATTCCCTTGAATTTAAGAGGACAGTCTTGGATTCAGCTTGATGGGTGCCCGGCCCATTATGGCAGAAATGCAAGAAATTGGCTAAACAGTAACTATCCGGGGAGGTGGATAGGTCGTCTAGGTCCAGTGGCGTGCCCTCCCAGATCCCCCGATTTAACGCCACTTGACTTTTTTGTGTGGGGATTTATTAAGGAAAAATGTATACCACTCCGGTTAATACACTTGATGAACTTCACAATCGCATCAGAGATGCTTGCAATGAAATAAGGGTGATCCATTTAGTTAACTTAAGACGTTCTATTGTACGTCGCTGTGAAATGTGTATTGAAAAGAACGGTTTACATTTTGAACAAAGTGTCTAAATTTAGTATACTAGTATTATTGTTATTAATTGTTGTAATTGTTATTTGTAAATCATTATTGCTTACAATAAATTGCACAATTGTAAATTAAATATGTATTGTTATAAATTAAAAAATTTTCTCCATAAAGATTAACATCAATATTAATTCAATGTTTTTTTAAATTTTATTGCGGTACATTAGTATTTACACAGCACAAAATAAATCGATTATTTTGTATCCATATATTTTAATAATCGACTAATATTAGTAGTTAAACATTAGTAGTACTACATCTTTAGTTTTGTAGGGCATAGGTAGTGCGATAACCAGTATTCATGCTACATCGTTGTCTTTTTGATTGCGAATGCTCGAATATTTTATATACATTTTCACGAATTTATATTTGAGTACTTACTACTGTTTATCGATTCCTGCAACTTCAGTGCCATCGGAACGTGTTTTTTTCAAAAGCTGGACAGCTTACTAACTTACGAAGGAATAGATTATAGCCAAAAAACCTAGATCCAATTCTATTTTTAAACAGCATAAAAAATTTTGTTTATTTTGTGTATAACCATAAATAAACATTTTATTTTCTAAGACACATATTTCTGTTGTTTTTCCATTAAATTATTTTTTTAGCATATGGCATTTATATATTTCATACATATTCTAATTTACAAAGGAATTCTTACATTTATTTTGTTATTAGAATTTAACATTTTAAGATGTTTTTTTTTTGTTGGAGGAAGAGTGAATAGTATTTTTTCAAGTTTATATTGGTATGCGAATCTATTGATTGTTGTTGCATTATAGTTCTGAATTATATTATTATCATACATGTAAATCAGGTCAATAATAAATTCTGTACATATATAGATTATATATATTGTCATTTTTTATTGTACCTTTTATCCCATTTATTAAATTCAATATTTTGTATTTTATTCTTAGTTAGACAATACGCCAACAATAAATTATAATCTCATTAAAATTTTACATTAAATGTTCTAGCTGAACAATAAAATTGAAAGAATAATCACAATATCATAATATAACTATGCAACAATCCATTACGAGAAGTTGTATTAGTTGGTCGGAACGAATGATTAACAAATAATCGACCCACGCGCGGGAAATTCTACGTATGTAAGTTCGTCGATGATATAAACTACATACTAATTCGATTATTACATCTCCAATGTTCCCATCCCGACATCGCGAAGTATTCGTTCGTACAGCGCTAGCGTTGACCCGCGTGACCACTAATATTAGTATTACTAATTTGGATGGTATGATCAATTATGTCGAGAAGTTTTAATAATCGACTAAACCGATTATTGCATCTCGATTATTCCCATCGCTACTCGTCACGCCGGCCGAAAGCGTTGCATACAGAGCGGCGCCCAAAAATAAAAGAGATACCTAGCTTGTTCTCAACAAAATTTATTATTTCACGTAGTTTTCAAACAAACGCTATTTTATTAACCTTATATAATTTATTTTTTAATCTAATGTAATCATGGGGCCCCCTGTCGTCCGGGGCTCGGTACAACGGAACCCGTTGTCCCCCACCCCTGTCGTTGGCCTGTATATGTGCCCATCCAAAAATGTAATACTACGTTTAAATTACACAAAAAAAAACACTGAAATTGAAGGTTAAATGTGTTGACGACCTGTTAGAGCGACACTGGCTGTTAGTTATAGTCACAAGTTTGAAAAGAACAATATATTCATTATGCATACATGGCCGAAATTATTAAGAGACCTAACCGAATGGGTTTTTTCATCTGTTGCACATTGTCACATAAAAATTTGAAAAGGGCATATATCTACCCTATGTTTACCCTATTATCAAGATCTGGTAATGTGCATTTTAGTCTTCTAGTACGAAATTTGTTGTAGATTCATCACGTATGTATGCAGTAAGTACTTACTTTTTGTTTTTAGTGATGTTTTCATGCACAAACTATTTTATCTCAATTTTAATCCTCCGTTGATATCAATACTCCGTCTGAAAGATTTGACACTATTCATAAATGAAAACTGAACTACCGAGCCAGTGGCGTTCCCACGATCTAGTTATATAGACTGAGGTTTGACAAGAATCAACAAAAGAAAACCTATTTAATATAGTTAAACAGGATACAATTTTAGATTATTCATAGTTTGTATTAGACAATTTTAAGTTATAGGGAGTGTGTGAGTACCTAATCTAATAAAATGGGTGATGGTGGACTTACTCAAATAAGACTCTTCTACGATGTATCACCGAAAGGTTTGAAACTTTTGTTAGCAGCTATCTAGTAAAACGGCACTTATAGAATATTTTGATGTTGACTGTTGACGCACGGAAAAGTGTACCAACATATTGCAAATAGTTACCCCTCACACAAGTTACCTGTTCAAAATCAGGACATATTTGATAATTACTTGTAACTGCTGTTGGCAAAAAGCGTTTTTAATAGACCTACGGAGCTCATTTTGTTTATCTGTAACCACCACTGCATGGAACGTCTATCTCTATTTTATCAAACACAAACTTGCCTGACCTCAAACATGCCCTCTTAGCGATAATAACTTTCAAACATAAAGAATCACAGTTGTTACCAGACTATGTCGTTGACACTATCTCTTCTACTAACTTGCTTAACGTTAATCCTATTCTCTTTGTACCTCTTCTTCAAGTGTTCGTATTCGTACTGGAAAAACAGAAGAGTACCGTACATTCGACCAACGATTCCATTTGGAAACCTCCAACCTCCATGGGCACAACGTGACATTTTTGGGAACACCATTAGAGAGTGGCATAACGAGTTTAGAAAGGATGGACACAAGTATGGTGGTGTGTACGTGTTCGCTGCCCCAGCTTTAGTTTTGCTCGATCCGGATCTCATTAGAAGAATACTCATCAAAGATTTCCAATACTTCACCGATCAAGGAGTGTACTATAATGAAAAAGACGAACCTTTAAGTGGACACCTGCTCAACATTGAAGGACCGAGATGGAAAGAGATAAGAACAAAGTTGTCGCCTACTTTTACGAGTGGAAAAATGAGAGCAATGTTTCCTGCTTTGGTTAAATACAGTCGACAAATTGAAGAAGTCTTGGATGGATGCTTAAGTTTGAAGAAACCTCTCGATTTCAAGGATACCTTCATGAGATACACAACTGACGTGGTAAGTTCGCTCGCTTTCGGTGTCGAAGGAAACTGCTTCAAAGAAAGGAACCCGGAAATCATCAAATATGGTAGAATGGTTTTCGAATCCGATGAAATAGGCGAACTAATGGGTGTCTTTGGTAACACGTATCCTAAACTCGCTCGCGCGTTGGGAATAAAGGTCTACGCTCCAGGTGTGGAGAAATATTTCACGGATATGATAAGAGCCGCCATTAACTACAGAGAAAGTAACGCAGGAAACTGGGTTGACTTGATGCAGCTCATGATTGAGTTGAAAAACGGCCAGCATCAACTTAAAACCGAAGAAATAGTGTCAAATGCGTTCGTGTTCTTTCAAGGCTATGAAACTTCTGCTGCTACGGGCACTTTTTGTTTATATGAGATTTGTAAGAACCATGTTATCCAGGATAGGATGAGAGAGGAGATTTTGGAGGTTTTGAACAGGCATGGTGGGGAGCTGACGTATGAAGCTATGAAGGAGATGAAATATATGCAACAAGTAGTAAATGGTAAGTAAAAAACAAAGTTATACGAGGGTGATAGTACATAAAAATAGTAAAATTTTAAGTTCTACTAAAGATAAAGTACATTTAGAGAGTGAAGGTGTTTACCAAATTACATGTTCTTGCGGCAAGTGTTACATAGATCAAACTAAAAGAAAAGTAGGTACGCGTTTTAAAGAACACATACGTGCTACTAGGCTACAACAGACACATAAATCTTCCGTAGCTGAACACTCATATTTAACTAAACACATGATTGACTTTTATAAAACGAAAATTTTACATAGAGAAAAATATTATCACAAACGTTTGATAAAAGAAGCAATAGAAATTTGTAGGAATACTAATAATTTTAATAGGGATTGTGGAAATTATGAGTTAGGTAACATTTACCTTTTCCAAGTATTCGTGTATATCTAATAGGCAGGTAGTTCCTTTTTCGTCGTTAGATTCTTTTTTATCAGGTTGGCACGTTGTTTCTATGACGTCTCGCATCCTTGGTGGTTTGTTTATTTACTCTCAAAATTTTGTTTGTACTTGTGTCAGGCAAATTTTGAAGTTCTTTGTCTTTGATAAAGATTACAGGTGTAATCGAAACGTCAGACTTATAACTTTTTGTCAGTGTTTTCAAGAGACAGCGATCTATCCGACAAAATATTATCAAAAAACAAAATTATTATTACTTTTCATCAAAAAACGCTATCACTTACCCAAATAGTTACTGACACTTCAGAGGGTATGTGTTAAAAGCGACAATATCTTGAAATCTCTTCTTTGTTTGCAAATATATACAAATTATTCCTAGCAGAAGCGATTTTTAATCAAATATATTTTACATCACGATGAAAGGTGAACTTGTCAACCAAAATGTACGCTAAGAGTTGTATAGCAGGACTGACAAGATTTAAACCAGCTAATTAAAGTAACAATTAAAGCCATGATTAAAGTGAACTGTTTTTTTCATAAAGTAAGGATTGATATAGTTATTTATTGTATCAGTGTATGAGAAGGCGTTTTCTGCAAGCAAAGATTTTTAGTTAGCGTTTAATTTTTTTAATTTAATAAAACGCGACTAAAACATAGAATGCAATATACAAAACTTTATCCACAACCTACTCCTTTTACTAATTAAAAATTAATCTAATTAATCAATTAAGAAGCTATTTGCATGTCTATCATCCGATACACTTGCAAGCACCGATCTATGAAACTTACTTATGCGGAGGGTTTTTACAGCCTTATGGTCGGCCGTCCTAAACTATTGGGATTAGTGGCACGCTTCAAAGTTCCTAAATGGGCCGTATTAAAAAAGTTTTTAAATTTTTCACTATGAATTTTTGAAATTTATTAGTTGTGATAATTTAGCAATCAATAAAACATAGAAGATTTTATAACAAATTTTATTTCATGCAGACCTGGTGTGATACCTTTAGGTGATACTTTATTGGGTTAAAATTTTCCGATGTATAAAATAAAAGCCTTTGCACATCATAACGAATTTATACAAATTTAATATAAAAAATTACAAATTAGTAAGTATGTAAGTAAACACATGTGCTTTTAATACCGCTTATAGTAGGAGTAGTAGAGTTCCGATTTTTTCTTATTTCAAAAAAATGTACAGGTAGAAAGAAACTACGTTTAAGACTCTCCGGATTAAAAGAAAATTTTAACCTGTGAAGAAACAGGGCAGAGGACGATTGCAAAACCTTAAGGAAGTAGACAAAAAACGGCAAACAAATTATCTCTAAATATGAAGATATAAAAATATCCAGATTTTTTTTTGTAAAAAAATTTTTCTCATCAATATTTACGAAGCAGATCAGTAGCTGTACGTTACAAAATACCAAACTTACAGCTATTTAAAAATAACCAGAGTTTTGTGCCTAAAGCACCACGCTACGATCAATGTCTACCTGATAATAACTGCTTTGTGGACAAATTACAAGTATATAACTAAAGCAAATAGTATTTAAGTTACCATTTCGATGGGTCCTCACCCGGTTTTACCGTTACTGAAAAATAACCATTTGTTATTCAAATTGAGGCAGATTGAACGGGAAATTTATAATCACTTAATCACATCTCATTAGATTAGGAAATAATACGATTTAGTCATACATTAAAAGCTATTAGATGAGAAATATTTCTAGTTCAAATAATAATACCAAATAATGCTCATTGATTTATGTGTACCGAAAAAGAGTCTAAACACAATTTTTGGATACGGTCCACTCCGCTGCAAAACAGTAGAACGCGCCAAACCCGTCTGTTATTTACGACAGCTACAGGTAATACTTGTAAACCATTGTGAGCGATAATCGGCTGTTCGTATAATGAGTCTCATAGATCGTTGCTTGCAAGTATATTTGAGCAAAACTCAAACGTGCACTCGAAACGAACGAGTAAAAAGAAAAGTTCAATAAAATGATTTGGGTTACAATAAATAGTTACATGTGTTATGGCCTACGTATAGCACACTTGTTTGCTATGAATGACAATACGCCCCCAAGGAGTGGAATTATGACCTAATAATACAGGAGATATGGATAAATTTTTTTTCAATAAACATCTGTATTAGATATTGTTCCCTCCTTATAGCTTCGTTTCAGAATTTTCCATTTTTCAATTTGTCCCCTTGCTTTTACACATTATGTTTTAAACGTGTTTAAAACAACCCTTCTGTTTAAAACTTTGTTCTAAACAAATGTTTAAACCAGTCCTAGTTAGTAAATACGTAAGTGTTTTTTCAAAATTAAAAAAAGAAGAACCATGCAGTATTTTGTTCGGCTTTTTATTGATACAACAACAGTTATAGAAATGAATATAAGCATTAACATTTTTTCATACATTTTAAAACAACAAATAAAAATCTTAAACTTAACATAACATAAAAAATTGTATTTCTGCTCAAATACAACAAAACAAGACGTTCACCAACACTTACTAGATAATTATATCTTTAGCGCAAAAAAAAACAAATAGTTCTCACTTGGAATATAAAAAACAAAAAAAAATAAATAAAAGCACATGCCTTTTTTTCCTTTTTTTACTAGTGCAATCATATTTTTTTTGCACTTCTTGGATCGAGCTCGCATTGTACCATTTTGCAGCTTAATTTTGTCAAAGTAATTCCACGCTGTATCGTTCCTCCTACTAGTCATTGTAATTGTTGAACTTTAAACTTTTAAACATACAAGGTCGGTTCCTATTTTTTTTGTTAAAGTTGTTATTTAAATTAGGGTATGTGATTGGTCTAGATTTTAAGAGCAGAGTTGATTTTAGGTTAAAATAGAAAAGGCTTCTTTCATAATAACTAAAATTGTCGCGTAAATACCGCACACAATCGGTTTTTTTTTCACTAATATATATAGTAATCTGAATAAGAGTACATGTTCAAAACAAGTTTAAAACAATTTAAACATGTTTAAATTAAAAAAACTGTTTATTTAATTAAAAAAAAACATGTTTTTTGCCAACCCTGGGTGCAATCGAACGATCAGAMTGATAATTTTTGTCAATTTTTAACTAGTGAGAGAGTTTTTCCGAAAGCCTAATAATTTCATGTAATGGACGCTGAAATGTTATTATTATGTCTCAATCACTTAGTTTCAAGTAATATTTTGTTCGACTTGTGTTTTAATGCTAATAAAGTTTGTTACAACCCTTTTACACTAGAAACGTTCCAAAAATGTTAATCTGTTGAACAAGCTCGCTTTTTAAAAAATAAATGCCTTTGTAGTCTATCACATGTTACTAACACTTACTTCCCTCAGAAAATTATGCAATAAATATTATTATAATCGTCTTCGATGTCTTTTAAAGTAAAAATTCAGACAATTTTGCCCTTGCTGTGATGTAGTTTATAAGTGATGAAACTACCTGTATATTTAGTATGACATACATACCGTCTTAAAGGATACTTAATAATTTGCCTTCCACAGAAACTCTTAGGAAATACCCTCCGTTCCAATTCCTGACCAGACAGTGCACCAAAGATTACAAAATGCCAGATGACAGTGGTTTAGTCGTCGAAAAAGGCACAAAGATCTTCATATCGAATTTGGGACTTCAATACGATCCAAGTTATTTTACCGACCCTGAAAAGTTTGACCCCGACAGGTTCAGCGAGGAAAATTTAGGTTCTTTGGTGCCTTATACTAACCTACCCTTCGGAGAAGGACCTAGAATATGCATAGGTCAGTAAAGTTTACGGAATAAACTGCAGATAGAACTTCCGGACTTGCTTTTTTTGTTACTAAGAGGTTTATTTGTTCTAGGCATGAGGTTTGCTTCTATGCAGACCATAGTCGGACTCACGGCATTTTTAAGGAACTATAGGTTTACTTTAAACGAGAAGACGGTAGATCCTATAATTATGGATCCTAGCTGTCTAACTTTAAATATAACAGGAGGACTATGGTTGAACGTTGAACGCCTTAGTGAAGTGATATAGAACATTAATGGCATGTGTATTTTGATTTCTCCTCAATCCATTTATAACTTCAGTAATTGAGTAGTAATAATAAACCAATAAAAGTATGTTCATTAGAGTAGAATAATCGTAAATGCTAATCATATAGGTATGATACGCAGCTTTATAGGCAGCCAATTGTACAGGTGAGAATGTTGTAGGAAGTAAATAGTGAATGTTTTGTATTGTAAAATAAACTTATTTATATTCTTGAACCATAAGAAAACATATTATAGTTGATATTGGCCTTATATATAACAACAAACAAAAATGTACGAAAATCATACATGTTCATACGATATTTAGAAGACCACAATATTTGAAAGCAAAACACTGGGCTTTATTGGATACTAAATTTTTCTTCATATTAGTTTCCCCCACTTCTTCCAATATGAACTAGTAACTACTATTTTTTTATAGCTGACGTGGACGTGAAAGAGATGATACAAAAAATAGGCACTATCAGTTTTCTGTTGACTTAAATACGCATTGCCTACTGTTTTTTTCTTCGCGGCTGTTTTGCCGTGGTCCAAAATCTCTTCTTCCGCTTGGTTGATTATTGTCCGAAGTTGTTTGTGCAGAACCTGTTGATTTTTAGTCCGTCCTCTTTGTTTATATTGTGAGGATGTTGTTCACTTTCAAGCGCTTCCCTTTGGGCTAAATTGTAGTAGCCCGATGTTCGAACTAGAAGCTTCCCATGTTGATAATTTGACCTTGACGTTTCGACACTCATATCGGTCTCTTCCTCAGAAGTAGCTCTGAAACTGAAGTGTCCCAGTCGGCTCCGGTATTTATACTCGTCCGGTTCACTGATGCGTGGGCGTTGTTACGCATGACCGATTTCCAGATTCCAGGTAGTTCGATGCCTCGGTCTCGGTTATAATAGTGCGGATTCTTCTGGATTTCCATGGCTTCATTGTACAGTCTCGGCGAGAATCTCGCTTCCCTTGACAGCATTTGTGCCTCCTCGAATTTGATGATTTGTCCAGTCTCCATTCGGTGTTCTGCTACAGCCAAGCTGTCTCTGGTGTCCCTGATGTGCTCCTTGATTCTCGTGCTGATGTGCCTTCCGGTTTGGCCGATGTAAACCTTCCGACAGTTGCATGGGATACTATATACACCTTGTGTTTGTAGCTCGTCAGTCGTCAAAATGTAGCAAAAAACGTAAACTATATAATCGGCCGTACATACGGTTACCAAATTTTCATTTATATTAGTACGAGATACTGTAGGTTGACTGAACCTAATGTTACTAGCAAGCTATTATTTAAAACAGGACCAAATGATACCCCCTATAAGAATGTTATTATATTTTGTGGTACAACATAAAAATACTATTTTTATAACTGTAACGTTTTTAGAGAGCGCGTTAGGGTAGGACAAGCCGAAGAAATAAAACATTTTTTGTATATCAAAATTATAGTTGGCTTTCATGTGAAATGGAAATGCCAGCATGAATTACAGGAACCACGTTCATAGAAACATAAGTAATTAAATACGTACCCGCAGACAAATTCTCGAACGCGATGTATTGTTGTGACACGAATAAACACGGGCTAAACATAAACTTCAATCCGTCGCCAATGGGATTCAGAAAGCGGGAGAAATTATGTCTTAATAATCCAGCATTGCAAGCGAGCTCATCCGTAGTTCGGTCTACGTAATAAAGTTACATTTTTAAACTGTGAGACTTGATAGTAATAAATTAATACTMCGTCAATAAAAAATGTCTACTTTACGAAGTGGTATAAAGTGCAGCTATTTTAACTGTAATAATAGCGCTAGGTGTGTAGGACTACTTCTGTTTGGCTTTCCAGTGAAAGACACAGAAAGATGCAGAAAATGGATTATTAATATTGGTAATCAGTAAACCTTTACGTGTAACTGTTTGCCTTCAAATAAATATTTATACACTAAAAGAGTTACAGCCATTATTATAGTCATTATGAAATAAAATTGATTAAATTATTGTTTTCCCAATATTTCTCTAAAATATTTGTGTAATAGTTGGTAAATTATGTTTTTAGTTTCTTCTGGTATTAGAGTTAAAAACAATTGCTTTTTAAAAGTTATCATAATTGTTTCGGTAGTAATCTACATGCTCGATTTTCTTTATGAATACTTATGCCATGCCACTCAAAATGTTCTACAAGCACGGTGCCTTAAATTGAGTTTGGCATAAAAAATTCTGGTCTTTTCTGCAATTTGTTTCAAAAATAGTAAACTCATGGTGGTATAATGAGAAAGCGGAAAAATTAAAAACTCTAAATTTTCATTCTTCTATATCTTGCGATTCTTAATGTCATTTTCATAATTCAATCCAAATAATTAGCATTAAAACTCTATCGTAAATGCATAATCTCTTTCTAATGTTAGTGTATTGGATGTGATACAACATTGGTAGAGTTGATGATATTAATAGTTAACTATCATTCATCAGCTATTTGCTCGTTTTAGTCTTGAGAAGGAAAAAATTCCTGAAATTTTGACAAATTAGGATTTGGAATTTTTAATGTGCACATTTTCCCATTGTATCAACCCGAGTAATAATAGGGTACGATCAGTTACTTGGAAGGGCACAAATAATGCATGAAGCTGATTAATCTCCATCAATAATTTTACTTTTATTTATTTTGTATTGATTATAGCAATTATTTACATGTAATGCAGAACTAATAAATACGCTGGGAGAATCATTGAAAAAAAGTTTTTGTGTCGTTACCATTTTCCTTTATCTAAGTTTATGCATCCCGGTTCAAAATATGTTACAATGTGAGCGCAGTATTACAAGTAGATACTCAAGGTCAGAGTAGTGAATATAGTGCACCAGATAAAATACTTTCAACAAAAGCTCTCACCCTAAAGAAAACGGAATCGAATCTTTCACCCAGTGCACGTGATTTTTTTACAAGACGTTACTGATTTGCCCACACCAGAATTAAAAGGAAAAAAGTCAAATGAAAACTTATTTATTCAGGTAACGTTTCAGAAGGTTTAATTACTCCCAGATGAAAAAAATAAGTGAACTGCAAAAAACAATTGCTCGACATAGAATACTGCTAAGAAAACTAATCCAAATCTCATAATTAAAATCAAACAATTCATAATAAACCTTTTAATTAAGGTCGAAATATAAATAAAGAGTGTGAGTGGTGTCTACCTGTTAATGGACGCTTTGCAGATCAAGTCCAATCTCATCAAAAACTGAAGATATAAAAAAAATGTTATTTTTCTAGATTATATTTGTTTTTTGTCTATAGATAACAGTGTTTATTTGTTTAAATAAAGAACAAGGTGAAAGATACTGCCTAGTTTGACGCAAAACACTTGGACAAGTTAATTTAATATTTCTTTCTATTGTTACGTTCCATGTATTTGTACCTTATCAAATAGGTAAAATGTATCGTACATTTTTGTTTAATAATAAGTGTATTTTCAATTTTTTATTAATAACTTTACAACATGCTGTAAAGTTTCAAATTTCTGTACATAGTTTTTTTTATACAGCTGCTTTGTTTCGCCATGCATGAGCTTTTGATTACTGACATATAAAACATTACCAATTTTTTCTGTGTATTTGCCAGACGTATTTATTTATTGTTCAAAACCTACTGCGATCTTGTCAAAATTACTGGTTTTTAAGATTATTGTTGATAAGAAGGCATCCTGATTAGGTTTGGTTATATATCATCTAGCGAAATGAGCTTCCCAAAATTGGCTTGATTAAATGGCTTGAGAAATTCGTCCCCATGCGTGCGCTAGTGCAGGTGTTCATCGAGGCAATAAATC
This sequence comes from Rhyzopertha dominica, assembly GCA_025024175.1. Lineage (NCBI taxonomy): Eukaryota > Metazoa > Arthropoda > Insecta > Coleoptera > Bostrichidae > Rhyzopertha > Rhyzopertha dominica. The sequence goes on along the minus strand of QCXZ01000043.1, from coordinate 4,504,467 downwards.
ACATTTTATTGCATTTGGAGACAGGTTCGGCCGCTACAAGAAAGCGCGATCTATTGCGATTCAAATATGTCTGCTAATGGATTTAATAAGTGTTGTGATCCGTACTAAATATCTAAACAATTAAACCCTTTAATCACATATGCAAGCCACCTTACACGCGCACTAATATTCCCGTAAGCATTGACCTTCTATTACATTCTGTATTCATAAGCGTTAGCTATCTTTCCCGGGGCGCTGAAGATGGTGTTTATCTGATATCTTCTCAGCCACCATCCGATCATATCTGTATATCCATTGACGTAGGGCAAGTATGCTCCAGCGATGTGCTCTTCCGGTTCCTTCTTTCGTGGTTGCATGTTGATGGCCTTCTCAGTCTGTGCCTTAGGATATCCGTTCTTCTGTAGTGCTCTGCGTAGATATTCTAATTTCTCTTCTAGGTGGTCTGGTTCGCTGATTAGCACCGTCAACACGCTGATACAAGAGCCTTGGACTAGCGCTCTGCAAGCAGGAAGGAATAATATTAAATAAATAATTAATCTTAGAGACAATTGAGAATTTAACATATGAGATTTAACTTCACTAGAAACTTTAAACCAAAGATACGAAGAACACGAAATAATGTACAATTTTATGGAACTATTTACATAATTCTAATAACCAATGTCAATACGAGGGTGAATGCTTTCAGCGTCCATAAATATAAGATAATATTTTGTCGGATAGATCGCTGTCACTTGAAAACACTGACAAAAAATTAATAGTCTGACGTTTCGATTACACCTGTAATCTTTGTCAAAGACGAAGAACCTCAAAATTTGCCTGACACAAGTTCAAACAAAATTTTGAAAGTAAATAAACAAATCACCAAGGATGCGAGACGTCATAGAAACAACGTGCCAACCTGATAAAAAAAGGAACCTAACGATGAAAAAGGAACTACCTACCTACTAGATATACACGAACTACTTGATAAAAGATAACTACAAAATAGCCTTCCAAATGTCACCTAACTCATAATTTCCACAATCCCTATTAAAAGTATTAGTATTCCTACAAATTTCTATAGCTTCTTTTATTTTTTAGTTGTTGATAGTACATATAATAATTTAGATAAAAGTTTAAGTTCTACTAAAGATAAAGTACATTTAGAAAGTGAAGGTGTTTACAAAATTACTTGTTCTTGCGGAAAGTGTTACATAGGTCAAACTAAAAGAAATGTAGGTACGCGTTTGAAAGAACACATACGAGCTACTAGGTTGCAACAGATAGATAAATCTTCCGTAGCTGAACACTCATATTTGACTAAACACATGATTGATTTTGATAAAACAAAAGTTTTACATAGAGAAAAATATTATCACAAACGTCTAATAAAATCAGCTATAGAAATTTGTAGGAATACTAATAATTTTAATAGGGATTGTGGAAATTATGAGTTAGGTGACATTTGGAAGGCTATTTTGTAGTTATCTTTTATCAAGTAGTTCGTGTATATCTAGTAGGTAGGTAGTTCCTTTTTCATCGTTAGGTTCCTTTTTTATCAGGTTGGCACGTTGTTTCTATGACGTCTCGCATCCTTGGTGATTTGTTTATTTACTTTCAAAATTTTGTTTGAACTTGTGTCAGGCAAATTTTGAGGTTCTTCGTCTTTGACAAAGATTACAGGTGTAATCGAAACGTCAGACTATTAATTTTTTGTCAGTGTTTTCAAGTGACAGCGATCTATCCGACAAAATATTATCTTATAACCAATGTCAATGTAAAAAATCTTACCGAGTTTTGGTTTTGTCATGGTAGATTTTAAAGTGAGCTTTGACCTCTATTCAAATCAAAAGGTCGATGAAAGTTTTAAATGCAATGATATTTTTGCATCAAGGGTACATAAAATAATTTCTTTATTATAATTTTAATTATGATTTTGATCTAATATATTAATTGTACAATTTATAATTCCAGCAATATTAAGTCGTGGTAGACATTGTTTCCTGTGATAAATATGAATAGAAGAAAAAGTTGAACTAGGGCTACAAGAATTTCTTATTTAGATAGCTTGGACACAAGCTGACTGACTAAACGTATGTGCTTTATCTCACTCGATTTATCAGATAATTCTGACGATCATTTCGACCCAACGGTCCTTGTCAAAGAGATAACGTAGTTGTACTAAATTCAGATGTACAGAATTTTGATTACGTCGCCTTTTTTGCAAGGGTTGTAAAGTAGACTTTAAAGTTCTCTCGCCAGGATACTGGACGTTTGCATAGTTGCTAAACGTTTTGCTGAGCCTTTTTAATTTCAAAAAGCTCTAAAAGGTTTAGTTTTTTACCCTTTTTCCCAAAGTAAGACTATGATGTCGTTTCCATCTGAGTAATGATTATCTTCTGCAGAATGGTGAGCAACATATTCTGCTTTTATTTGYATTTGTATTCGCAACATGTTATTAAATTCTATTTTAATATCTCTAACTYATTTTAGTTGAAACTATTAGACTTTGGCTTATTGTTAACTGGAAGACCTCCCAAATTGCATTTATTTACGTGTATTGCATTTATTTCGAATCTATTCAGCCTATTTTTAACGCAAACATCTTATAATATTTATTTTATCATTTTACACAAATTAACCAATTGAAAGAAAAAAAAACATTATACATGCATATATTATTAACGCACAAACTATGGCCATTTGTCTTTCTTGGAAATAAAACGTTATTATTAGGTACTTTATATTAGGTTGTGAAACAATTAACTTACCTGTATGAGCAACCTGGGTTGCCTACGTGAGGTTTCTAGTGTATCTCTTGCTTTTCGTTATCACATTTTGGCTTGGCGCTGTTTTCCACAAAAAACATCATTCTGTGGCTGACATCGAAACGCAGAGGCGTATTTGGAATAATAATAAATTGTGGTACATACAGGGTGTTTCCTAAGTAATCTAAAATATTATATGGGGCGCTTTGTCACTCAATTTTAAGACGAAAAGTTCATATAAACATGTGTGATAAGTGAATTGTTTGTAATAAATCAGGTCTGAGTGTATTTGAAATGCTGAAATGGCTAATATGCACTTTTTGTATGGATTAGCGAATGGTAATGCCTTAGAGGCTAGACGTATGTATGCCCAGCGTTATCCAAATAATCGTTTACCATGTTCAGATACGTTTACTAAGCTACATATTCGTATACAAGAAACTGGAACTTTTGCCAAATCAAAGAATATTATTGGACGACCCAGAATTGTGAGAACTCCACAATTGGAAAACCAGATTCTTCAAGTGATTGATCAACATCCAGAAACGAGTACCAGAAAAATTGCTGATGAACTAAATGTTGGTAACAGAACTGTTTGGAATATTTTAAAAGATAACTTATTGTATCCATATCACGTTCAACGTGTACAACATTTGCTACCTACTGACTATCCGCTTCGCATACAGTATTACCAATGGATTTTAAATAAAATCGCAAACAATCCCAATTTTGCTGCCAATATTCTGTATACGGATGAAGCCAACTTTTCAAGACATGGCATTATGAATTTTCATAATAACCACATATGGGCAGATGTAAATCCACATGCCATAAGCGTAAAACGATTTCAACAAACATTTTCGGTCAATGTTTGGCTTGGCATCATCGATGATTATTTACTATAGGACCATTTTTCCTTCTTGCACGGTTGACCGGTGAGACATACCTTAATTTTCTAGAAAATGAACTTCCAGTTCTTATGGAAGATGTACCTCTTATTATTAGAAGGCGCATGTGGTTCATGCATGACGGAGCTCCTCCACATTTTTCAGTGATTGTACGCGAGTTTTTAAATAACGTTTTTCCAGACCATTGGATCGGACGAGGATCTCCACACCTGTGGCCCCCTAGATCACCGGGACACAATCCTCTGGATTTTTGTGTGTGGGGATATTTGAAATCGCTCATTTACACAACCCCGATATTAAACGTACAAGATCTTCAAAATCGTATCATACAAGACTGTAATGTTATTCGTAACAATCCTGGTATCTTCGAACGTATTCGGCAATCAATTAGACATCGAGCAGATGCTTGCATTTTAGCTGCAGGTGGACATTAGTGCAACGCAGAGMCAGTGGTATCACGGCCCGCTCAACGCCTGTGGGCAGGCAACCCGACGTACTTGTGTGCTAGAGTGTTCGAGATTAATCTATGCGAAAGGCTCTAGTAAAGTCTAGGAAGGTTCGAAATCGAGAGCCTTCGCGAATGTGCCAGACACGCCAAGTAAGTGGGGAGTCTGCGGATATATAAGCGGCCAGAGACGGAAGTGAGGGAGTTAGACAGTCTATGAACGAGCGCGAGTTTTGAAAGTGACGGAAAGTGTTTGAACTGAGATTTAAGTGTTGTAAAGTGATATAAGTAAAACTGTAGTGTTTTTAAAAGTAGTGTATAGTTGAGTAAAGTTTGTTAATGTTTAACACATGTTGTTGCTTCTAATAAAATAATAAAACATCCTGTATCTCATTAACGACAAGACTTACCACACATGTTTATATGAACTTTTCGTCTTAAAATTGGGTGACGAAGCGCCCCAAATAATATTTTAGATTACTTAGGAAACACCCTGTATTTTGAGATCATCGATCCATTGAGAGTATCTGTCAGTTATGCCATTATTTAACAAATAATTTCCTGCAAATTGTTTTTTTATTACCGGAGAAAGACCGTCAATAAGTGAGGTAACCTTGTATGAAAGAATTATCACTGTGTAATTTACATCCAAAATGTAATAGGGTCTTTTGGTGGAGGCTTAGAGCTACATCCAGAAACAGTTTTTTTTCTATCAGCACTTATCACCTGGATGATCAAAATTGGTTCGAGACGGAAGCAGCGGCCCCGTTTAGGAAATCCAGTTCCCAGGTACCCGGTCATATTGCGAACTTCAGCATTTGGACAGGAAAACAGTTAAGTCCAATTCATATAGCAACATCATCTCAGTCAGTACATATTTGTTCTTTTATTGTATACTTTGGTAATACTGTGAATCAAATGTTAGGCCGCTCAAAGCTTTGACAGGGAAAACCGCGTTAGTTCTTTCTTACACAAGTTCACATAAATAGAGAGCCGTTTAAAATCATATTTAAATCCACGACCCCGGTCTAATCGACCAACTAGCTGCCTTTACGCTGTGTAAAAAAATACAATACAAATTTTTCGTTACAACCTGTAACTTTCTTCTTTTAACTTTATATTGCTTTTTAAGTTTTTAAACCACAATTTTTGTGACATATCCATTGTTAAAGGCTATTTGTTTCATTGTTGTCAATTCCTTTTCAACTGTGGTATATTTATTAATCTGTTTATTAAACTATAGAACACGGATCGCTTAACTTGTGATGACTGATTTGAGCAAGCTGGATTATCTGACTGTGTTGGTTTTCTATAAATTTCAATACAATTTTATTGTTCTTTACCAACATAGACGAGTCCAGATGAAAACGTTATCAAAGTCTTACACTGCGAAAGGAAAGGTAAAAAATTAAACATTTTAAAGCTTTTGGAAATTAAAAAAGCTCAGTATTAGAAAAAAACATTTCACAAATACAAATTTCTACGTCCAGTACGCCAGCCTTCAAATGCAGGCGAGATAATTTTACTCCTGTAAAGAAGCGGACGTAAACAAAATTCTGCACATCTAAGTTTAGTATAACGCTGTTATCTCTTTGACAATGACCGTTAGGTCGAAACGATCGTAAAAGTTATCTGATAAATTGAGTGACACAAAGCACATACGTTCAATCACTTTGTTGAAATCATTCAACATATTTTCCTTAAAATGTTTAAGGCATCAGTTTTCCCACGGGCTTTTCTGTTGGGGGTTAGATTGTTTCAATTTTGCTCACCTCTAAACCGAAACACAACCAAAACTCTAGAAGTAACTTCTCAAAATCACTGAAGTCAAAACAAACTCTAGTTAAGCCCTAACTCCCTAGCAACGGCCACACTAATCAGATATTAAAACCTGACACGATTGGTAATAATTTTTTACACCTCTTAGACGTAATAGAATGCTACATAGAGAAAAATACAAATTGTATAATAAAAAACAAGTGGATATTATACACGATGGTAATATTTAATTATCTTCTTGAGCAGTATTAGCGTCTCGATGTTAAAAAACACTCTCAAAGATAAAATAGAATTTTATCATCTTTTATAATAAAATAACTTTTATAGCTGCTCTACTAATGTGAACCTGTTTTGAATGCTTCAAGTCTGCTAGTTTCGCTGGTAGTTATTTCACTCCTTCTATTTTTAGTAGCAGTCCAACAAAGCATAAAACTAGTTGTTTTTTTAGGTAGACAGATCATTCAAACAAGTTAATAGACAAGAGACAACTATCGGTAGGGTTTGTATCATTAAGTTTAACTAAAAGATATTCTGGATGGATTTCATGTAAATAATATTTTGAACCAAAATCTCTGCAAAAACCGAATAAAACCAAAAGTTTTATCTACTCGACCAGGGCGCTGTCTTGTATATTTAATGTGTATGTAAAAGCGGATCCGTGCTTTGAACTCAGATTAGCTGAAACACCATTTTTATCTACCACCTTGTGTGTACATAAGCAGTCGCTCAGTCTGTGCCACTATACACTGCTCTGTTTCGTCGCGAAAGCTAGTGCGAAATGCCCCTCTCTATGGATAGATGGATTGGTAAAGTGGCTATAGTGACAGGAGCTGGTAGCGGTATTGGAGCTGCAATTGCAGAAGCTTTAGTTGAAGAAGGAGTTTGGGTAAGGTACAATTCTTCTTGGGGTGGCCAAACTTTTAATCACTACGTGCAACTTTTGAAATCTTAGATAAATAAAGTGTTAATTTAACGACAACTCATTGTACTCAATGTTGTTATATCAGTGTCGGCAAAACTTTTTGCTACTTATAGCAACTTTTGGGTAGAACTGCACAAGGTAAGCTTCTATAGTTATGCTTTTGAAAATTAACAAAAATGTTTAAACATTAAAAAAATTTATTTCAGAGGTTTCGTAAAGCATTTTTTGTCAAACACAATTTAGTGTTCGCGATATTTAAAAAGGTCACATTGCAATACAGTTATATCGATAGATGAGCTAAGTATTATATGTTAACAGAATCTCAATTTGTGTTGAATGCTATTATTGAGTTGGTAATGATAACATTAAATTTATCGTGGCCGTGAACAAGTTTAACTATTTGCGACCATGGGCATCAGCAACTTATAAAAAACATGCTCATGGCTTATTAATAACAAATCTCTGTTTCCCGATATTTATTTGGATATTTTAAGTTTTAAGGTTTTTAACAAAAGAGACGGAAATATTAGTAAATATGTTCTTTCAGGAAAAAAATAATGCAATTGGAGATAGTCTTGGTTAATGGCAATCGGATTTATCTAACAGTAGGTCAAATGACCAAAAGTTCGATCATGACTAGAAAAATACCTATTAAGTCCTTGGCTATTTTATAACCGGCATTTAAGATAACGTCACAACCAAACAAACGGCATTCCTTAAACATTTTCAGGGCATTAATGAAGTAAACATTTTTTTTGTAAACTCGTCACAATATAATATTGGTCCTGATAACATATTGCTGAATTTCTAATGCTATGTTGAGGCAAATACCTCGAAAACCATTTATTGTATCGTAACTTATTGCATTTTTGATTTTACTGTTGAAATCTAATGTAACTTTATTCATAACACTTGTGCGCTCACTCCTCCATTTTGACGTTATTTGACATTTTGTGAAAAACGAACATATGGATAAAGAAATGACAAGTTTGAAAACTGCTGATTTATGATTTAACTCCTTCCTTCGTATAATTTAATTGCCAACTCACTACTATAGGGTTTTCCAATAGGGACGGGTCCATGTTGAAATGGAATAAAACAGGCTCTGTGTGAAGCGACAAAAATATGCACTTTGGAAACTGGAGAATGAAAGCAGTGCTCCTACAAGAACTACTTTTTGCAGATGACATGGTTTTGATTGCACACTTACAAGAAAGGCTACAAAGAAATTTGCAAATATACAAGGAAGAACTAAAGAAGATAAATATGGATATAAATGTATAGAAAACAACAACTATGGTAATAGCAAATAGTAAGATGAACCATGTAATAAAGATAGACGAAACAACACTGGAACAAGTAGAAAATTACAATTATTAAAGAAAGTGGGAAATAGACGAGAGATTAGGAAAAACAGGGATAATATATAAGATGCTGAGAAATACATTTCTACGAAGAAAAGAAATGTCCAGGAAAATAAAAAAAAGAAGTATATAAAAAGGGTGGTGAGACCCTCGCTGACATATGGTGGTGAGGCATGGACACTAACAGATTTAAACAAAAGCAGGAAGAACAAGCAGAGACAAAATTAGGAATGAAGCAGTGAGATAAAAGCTAAAAATAAAACCGGTAATGGAGATATTGAAGGAAAGGCAATTGGGATGGCTAGGTCAGTTACACAGAATGGGAGAGGAAAGAACATCAAGACAGATATACGAAGCTAGAGTCGAGATCAAATACAAACTAGGAAGACCTAGAAAAAGATGGGAAGAAGAAGTACGACACGCAGTCGAGAAGAGACAGATACCGTGGAATGAGGTACATAGGACGGCACATGACAAACAAACCTACACCTAAAAGGTAGAGGGATGTAAAGATTAAATAAAAATAAAATGAATAAAAAAGAAATAAAAGTCAGGTTTCTTTACCCACTGAGCAGTAACCGAACATCAACATGAAACCGTACACAATAATATTTTGTTTGAAAATGTGTCAGTACTAGCTATCCCCACTTTCTCAATCTCTCAGCTCTGCCGTCCGAGTATCCCCAATCCCTCGTAACGACAGGTACAACATGATCTATCGTTTTTATTCTTTCCTCCTCGAGATTTGTACCATACCAAACGCGGTATAACCCAAAAAGAAAAATTAAATTTCGTTTACTGGAAAGTTTCCAGCCTAACTAGATATCAATGTGTCTTCGTATTTTTCACAATTCAAGACCAACAATCTTGCACCTACAATTCCATAACAAACAATAATTGCCCAAGGTTGTTGATAACACACCTGATGTAACTAGTCAGAATTTTTTACCGCCCAGTAATGCTTATTATGTCAATTAACCTGGCCATTGCGAGTTAAGGCGGAATTGTTACACTGCGCGATAAAATGTTGCACGTGGTGCATTTCTCGAAGAAAATCTTTCTTCGTACAAATTAGTTATGACATTCATGTTTCTGCCTGTTTCTCCATAAATAAAAACCATTTAAATTCTATTCGGCTATCGTAAACTTTTCCATATTGATTTATAAACAAGTTGACAGGTACATACAAAAACTATACAGGTTCTCTCCATTTATATATCATAGTTTACTTGTTTATTCCTTTTTAGTTTTTTTTCTGTTTAAAATCATTAACAGTGTAATGCTTTTATACATAAACAGCTCTTAATGCTCAGCGAATAATCAAGTAAAACAAAAAATCTTAACAACGGTCTTCCTCAGGGTGCAGTTATATCTCCATTGCTTTTTAATGTATAAACGAGTGATCTTCCTAATACACTTTCAAGGAAGTTTCTTTATGCTGACGATATTGCTCTGACTTTTCAACATAAGGAATTTAAGCAACTATAAAAACAACTTTCCGATGATGCTACTGCTTCATGCGATTACTTCAAGCAATGACGATTATGTGTGAACCCATCCAAAACGGAAGCTTCCTGCTTTCGTTTATCAAATGCTCACAAAGCTAAGAAACTAAATGTTTCGTTCAATGGAGTACCACTTAAACAAAACTTTCATCCGGTCCACCTTGGTATCACTCTTGACTGTCTCTTACCTACAAATCCCACATAGAAGAAGTAAGGCAAAATCTAAAAACAAGGAACAATATTTTATTAAAGTTAGCAGGTTCGACTTAGGGTGCTAATGCTAAGACTCTTCGTATCTCAGCTCGTGCATTAGTTTTCTTAACAACATAATATTGCAGTGTTGTTTGGATGAACAATTCACATATCAGTAAAGTAGATGCACAATTGAATACTGCTATGCGACTTATAACTGACATTAAATCAACTCCCACCGAATGGCTACCAGCACTTTCTAATACTGCTCCTCCCATTCTAAGTAAAAAAGCATATAATATAGCAAGTATCCACAAGATTATCCAATTTGGTTTGACTTGATTACTCCTGAAAATCGACTAAAATCTAGAAAATCCTTCTGGATTGAATCGTATAATATTTAAAACTTCTTTGTTCTTCATGAATGACGCAATATGTGGTCCAATGCCCAACTTTTTAAAAAAGATATAATAGGAGATCCTACAAAAATGGTATCTGGAATGGATCAGCCAAGATGGATTTGGGTAAAATTGAACAGATTAAGAACTGGTCATGCTAGATGTAATTCGATGTTGTTTAAATGGAATCCATTGGAAAATCCATATTGTCAATGTAGTCAAGTGGAAGAAACTGTACAATACCTTGTTGAGGAATGTCCTCTGACAAGTTTTCCAGGAGCTTTGCTGAAATTCATCGCTTGTCTCCAGAAGCAAAAACTTGGTTATCCTCTATCAAAGATTTATATTTTTTTTTGTGTATTGTATATTTTCATACAAATATATATAATGCTTTCATTCTTTTTGGGCAGCAGCATACTTACTCAGGCCCTAAAATGCTGCATATTCTACCTATCTGCTAATTTAATCAGGTTTGTGATGTGAAAATATCCTCTATTTCACAGTGAACCAAATGTCTTTCTCTCCTTGGCCCCTGTATGACCTTGCTTTCTGTGGGTCTAGCCTTTTTTCTATTTTGTTACCTTGTAAGTGAAATTTTAAAGATTTATTGGTGCACACACAACATGCCTTTACTCTACTCTACTGCCATTGATTCAAATTCACATTACCCCAGTAATTCTGTATGCCCAACAAATTTTAGGATAGAGTCAATAAGTGCTTAAACAGTCTCCCCAGGCTCCGCAAATGGTACCCGAAAGAAATGTCTGCTGTCCTGGACATTCACTTAGAATATGATTTTTCTAAATGCATTTCCGAAGGTTTTGTGGTACTTCGCTTTTACAGTTTTACGAAAACGGTATTTGTGTAGGTCAGTCGAAGCCGATTCATATTTCTTTGTCGACACTTAACGTCTTGTTGGTGGCAATTCATGTACCTGGGATGTGATGATTTTGTATCAACTAATTCAGCATTTGACAGTTTGACAGCAGATTTATATACACCCAAAGCAGAGAAACAAAACCCTCTTTCAAATGATAGCATTTAGAGCGTCTTTAGTGTGAAACACTTTTTACATTCCCATTGGCTTTGGTATCTCTGTCATGTTGGTTTAAACCTAGTGTCTCTTTACAGGTGATTGGATTAGAGATACACAAAGATAGGGTGGATGCCTTGGCAAAGAAGCTTGAAAACAAGAAAGGAAGGTTCCATCCATTCCAGGCCGACGTAAGCAAAGAAGAAGACATCCTCCGAGCATTCAAATGGACTATAGATGGTTTGGGACCAATTCATATACTTGTAAACAACGCAGGAGTAGCTACCAATACAAATCTAATGGAAGGAGATACGCAACTATGGAGAAAAGTGCTCGATGTTAACGTAATGGGTTTGAGCATAGCAACCAGAGAAGCTGTGAAGAATATGAGAGAGAATAATGTCGATGGACACATAATCCATATTAACAGCATTTTTGGCCACAAAATAGCAAACTTCGCACGTTTAAATATGTATGGCGCAAGCAAACACGCTGTGACAGCACTGACGGAAACTTTAAGGAACGAGCTCAATTCTGTAGGGTCCAAGATAAAGATTACTGTATGCAGCTGCTCATTGTTGTTCGGTCGACAGTAACTATGTTCGTTTTCAGGGTATAAGTCCGGGTTTTGTAAAAACGAACATTATGAATGCAGCCGGATTTGATGATGTGGCCGAACTTCTTAAGAAAATGAAAATGTTAGAGCCTCAGGATATCGCTGATGGTGCCATTTATGTTTTGTCTACGCCACCACACGTCCAGGTGAGAATATGCCGATAAAAATTTGCTCCAAATTTAGAATGGATTATCGTTTGTCTTCTTGAGGGTATTGTGAATAAATAATGACGGTGTTTCTGTTTCAGGTACATGACCTAACAGTAAAGCCCATTGGAGAGCCTTTTTAACAAAGAAAAGATCATTTAAATATTTATTCAACGGTCAAGGTGTCTTCAAACGTAGTAGCCTAATTTTAGACTGCAATGATTAAAACCGTATTAATATTTCTATTGAGGACTTATTAAATAGCTGATTATTGGTATATTTATTTTTCTAAAAACTCCAAATGCGGCTTAGCGCGAAAATATTGGCGGATCCAGGATTTCGGTTTGGGAGGGGCTTGACCGAACTGAGTGGAGGTCAACCATAAAATACTAAAAAAGCATACAACCTGTTTATCAACCTGTATTTCATCATTGTCATATGAAGGTGCGATTTCAATTATTTTTATAAAATTAAGTGAGTAGTGGTGTTAGCGCCAAATTTAAAACTCGTAAGAGCGCGCCGAAGGTAGACCCAGTGGCTTTTCCAGTTGATTTGCCTCCAAAAGTTTCATTAGCGATTCCAGAAATAAAATCTGACGGTGTAGAAAAGGATTCCATTGGGTTTCTTCAATCCCTTCGTCCCCCATCCTTTTGTCTAAAATTCCATAAGGAAAATAACCTCTGGCACCCACTGAATCATCGGGATAAGTCATTGCCATTCAATTAAAAATAGAATTCCAAATACAGTCAACAGAATATTTAAAAACCGAACCGGCGCTTTTAGAAATTACGCTACAAGTGGTAAGGTAGCACGAATTTGTAATCAAATTTTATATTTATGGAATAATATATTGCAGTACAAGTGAATAAACTAAGAGTTGCAGTCATGGGTGTGTCGATTGTATACACGAGCGAAATAGAGTGTTTGGAACGACACACAAGTGAGTGATTTAGTTTTCTTCGAGCGCTGTGTAGCGTTTTGTTTTAATAATAAATAATTATGTTTAAATTTTATTATTATGGCTCTTATCAAACAAACAATTAGTCTCATTATTTTGTCAACAAATTATAATTTTTATAGCAAAAGTGTGTATAGAGATAATAGAGAAAGGAAACGATGTATTTGTGCTACATGACATTCTGGTCGAAGTTAATGCAGCCACTTTTACTCTACTCCCGTAGAAATCTAAAACCATCAGAAACGTCAAGAAGATGCAAAAATTTGTCGTGGATGGAGAACAGAAATGTAAATGTTGTGACTGAAGAAGTAGTCGCTTATTTCAATTGTTTAATAGCACCTTCTTTATGGTCTAGATTTCTGATACTTAAATCCACCCTATCTGTTTCTTTTAAGAGATATAAGTAAGTAAATTTCGTAGTTCGTAATTAATTTATTGGTTGTAATCATATACGTAATTTTCTAGGTTTAAGACCTTGTTCGCGATTTTAAAAAGCAATTCGAAAGACTATCATCCTAAGAAAACGAAGACACTTGACCACAAAGAAGTGGAAAAGTTTCTAAATCAAGCTCCTGAAAAGATTCACTTGCTAATAAAGATTGTTGTTGTGTTGGGATGTTGGAACTGAAAGCTGCCTATATGTGTGATGAGTTAGTAAATCTTAAAACTGCTAATATAAAATATATAGTACCTATAACAGCTGTCCACACTACTAAGACGAAAAATTATAAACCGCGTTTTTCTGTTATGACTAGTAATAGAAAAAAGTTAATTGCTTAGTGATATATGGAAAATGGAAGATATTTCTTGAATTATCGGCCAGGCAAATGTACAAATTAACCAGTGGATATTTATTTATTTAAGTACACGGTTGTACGGGTTTGCACCCAACTACACAACAGGAGGGTAAAAGTTAATCAAAACGTACAGACAAAACTAATCATACAAAAATATCTTTTAAAGCAGTGATGCTGGTGGCAGCAAAATTTATACACCGGGAATTATATAGAACACACATGTTATATAGTGATGAACGCTTTTTTTTGTTCGTTCTGGCAGTAGGCAGATAAAATGTGTTAGATGTTCTGGCAGACACTAGGTACAACAAAATTTAAAGAACGCAAAATTTCGGCATTATCAAGTAAATTGTTGACAATTTTGAATAGAAACACCAAAGCGTGAAGGTCTCTTATAGTCTGAAGTTTCGAAATATCATGTTTCTCAAGCAGGTTGCTGTGACAAACACCTCGGGAGGAAAAGACGCCGTCGAGTTTAAAACTTAGTAGTTTTAGAAATTTTCGTTGAACATTTTCAATATAATTTGTGTGTCGCATACGATACGGGGTCCAAACAACCGCTGCGTACTCCAATCTATATCTAATAAATGAGCAAAAAAGCAATTTTAATGTGTTATAACAGAAATCACGATTGATACGTGGAATAAAGCCGTATATTTTACTGGCATTAAGACACATTTTATGAATGTGTGGAATAAAAGATAACTTGCTATCGAAAGTTACGCCAAGATCGTTAAATGTATCAGGTCTAGACAGAGAAACACCCTCAAGACCGTAGTCATATATTACAGGTACAGATTTTAATGTGAACGATAGAACGTTGCACTTAGCTATGTTCAAAGGCAGTCCGTTAGATCTACACCAGTTATTCAGTACGTCAAGATTGTTTTGTAAACGAGGACAATCGATGCTTGAATGTTTAAGGTCATCCGCATAAAGTAAAATGTTGACGTCTATAACGTCGGTTATGTCATTAATATACAGTATAAAAAAGGACCTAAAACAGAACCTTGCGGAACTCCAGATGTAGCATTGTATACGCTGGACTCCATTGTATGCCACGTATTGAACTTTATTGTGGAGGTAAGATTTGAACAAATCAATCAAAGCATCAGATATGCCGAAGCGATTAAGTTTATTTAACAAAATATTGTGATCCAGCTTATCGAACGCTTTGAAGAAGCCCGTATAAATCACATCGGCCTGCAAATGACCATCAAAAGCTTCAACGACAAACTGTGTAAAACAAACCAAATTGGTGGTAGTAGAGCGTGCCTTGATGAAYCCGTGCTGGTGTACKCTAACATACTTAGAAAAATTATGATATAAATAGTTATGTAAGAGTACCTCAAATACTTTGCTAAAGTTGCATATAACAGAAATTGGTCTGTAATTAGTAATGTCCCGTAAATAAGCCTTTTTGTGGAGCGGACATACCTTAGACTGTTTCSAAATGTCGGGAATTATACGCGTCCTTAGGCGTAGATTGAATAATAKCATCAAYGGACGGGCAAATATATGTGCACAGTCTTTTAACAAAATTGCAGGAATGCCATCGGGCCCTGTTGCCATCTTCGCTTTAACGTTTTAATAAGATAATAGCAGGATGTGTGACCGGTGAATTTATTGACAAATGTGATGATTCTGCGTAAGATTTGCTAAAGAAATCAGCAAAAGCATTTAGAATATTATCTGGCGTATTGAGACACTGGTCGCCGTAGTACATGCACTTTGAAATATTGGATTGTCTTTTTTGTTATTAATAAATGACCAGAATTTGCCCGGATCGGTCGTTATTTTGGTTTCGGTATTCTGTACAAAACGTTTATAGGAGTCGTTGAACTCAGTTTTTATCAATCCTCGAAGTCTTCTAAATTTCGCAAGAGCTCGAATGTCATTATTATCCTTATATGTTTTCCAGTATTTAGCTTTAAGTTTAATGTGTTTTATAGTCAATTAATCAAACCACGGCGGATATTAACGAGAGCGGCGGGAAGAAAATTTGGGTACACAGATATCGAAAACGCTATTCAATTTACTACAAATTTACATAATTATTATTATTATTATTATTATTATTATTATTATTATTATTATTAGTATTATTATTATTATTATTATTATTATTATTATTATTATATAAATACTTTATCAAATGGCCTAGATTTAGTAGCAAGCTACCTGCAAATCAAGGATATCAATTGCTTTCGGCGAATGTTGGCAACACTATTGGCGAATGATTCTGTTGCTAACCTGATCCCTAAGAACACGGGAGATTGGCGTTCCTCATCTATTGATGCGAGCTGCGTAGAAAGTCGCCGACCAAATCAAGATAGCACAAAGATATATATTACGGGTGATATTGGCAGCAGCTAGAAAACAGAGTCTGCGAAAAATCAACTCTCTTTTTTAACAATTGTAATGTTACAGATTAGTCCGGTACACGGGGTATTATTGAAATTTGGCTGATTTCTGTCGTGGCCCGTATCTCGGTTGCTATAGCAGCTATAAAAATGCATGAATGCTATTTAACTGATATTTTCCGTACAACAAAATTAAGTAATTATTATTTTACGAAGGTAATGTTTTCCAGGATATGACATATAAGTTCGTTTTTTAAATGGAGCACGCTGAGTATTTTTACACAATTTAACTTGTTTTAATCATTACAAAAGTGTAACATAGACCAAAGTTATATTCCTAGCTTTTAGGTAATTTTGAGCAAATGCTATTAATACTCGTATTTCCTACACCTGGTGAAGAATGATGTTTTAAATAAAAATATACTCTAAATATGATTAATAACAAGGAAGAGAAATAGATAAATAATACTAAAGTAAATGTTTAAACTCACGGCCGTTTCGCAGCGTAAGCACCTATGACATCGTTTATAAACTGCTTGAGTTTCATTAAAAACATTTATATTCGGTATTCTAACAATGCAATTCTAAAAATCTTCTCGTAATACATTTGTATTATACGAGATCGCTTTATAAATAATATTATTAAATTCTGGCTAAGTTACTGCATTCTGGATTACTATGGAAGAAACAAGGTAATTCTTGATCTGACAATTCGTTCACGATTTCCATGAATTGCATTGTAGAGTGCAACTACTTCCGAATAACTTCGCCTTCTATATCTACAGCCAATCATCATCAAACTTTTCTTAATTAATAAGCAATAAATTGTATAAGTGTGATACATTTTTCAAATCAGAAAAAAATATCATTTTCAGTGATTTGCCTTTTGACCCCCCTTCCCATTAAAAAAATTCAACTTGCGCCCATACCTAGGAAACGAGAGCTGACACGGATTTGAAATATATATAGACGTAGACTCACGCACAATTGCAGAAACGTCGGTCGAGCAGAACCTGAAATATCCTGCTGGTTCCATGCTTTGTAGCGACCCTGTATAGGTAGTCATCTTTGTGTGTGTAAACCGTTAATAAAAACAAAGGTTAGTTGAAGATGTAAACTCAGATTATAAAGCCGAATATTATTGGTCAAGGATGTGCCATAGCAACTGTATGAAACGGTATATAAACACATTTTCGTGAAAAATATTCCGGTATCGTGAAAATGCCTCTTTCCATGGACAGATGGGTAGGCAAGGTAGCCATAGTGACAGAAGCTGGCAGTGGTATTGGAGCCGCAATTGCAGAAGCTCTAGTCGAAGTGGGAGTTAAGGTAACGCTCATTTAATATCAGAAGTTTCTACCTAAGTTTTAAGCGGGACGTAATTAATTCACTTGACGAATTTGAAAAATACTAAAGCATTGCTATATTTTAAGCATTAATTTAAAAGTAATCTAAAGCAAATTAGCGTTGAAAACATATATGAATTCCTACCGAAAAAGCATTGCTTCTTGAAGGACTACATCGTAATACATAGTAACAATAATAAAGTGCAAATGAGAGAAGTGACCTCATAATACGTGTGTTAATGAACGTAATGAATATCCATTTTGATATTAAAATATAAAGGTATACAAAACAACAAAAACAGTAACTACAATCACTACTTGTGCGTCAGTGTTACTTAGGTAGTCAAATAAAAATATCACTGCATTTTTTATCAAAGGTACAATTTAAGATCGAGTATTACACATGACACGTGTAATAAGATACATAAATGGAGACTCGTGTATCTTATTGCTTTATCCTAACTTGTTCAACATCTCTATTCCATAGCAATGCATTATCTGTACTGCCATCTGCTTTTGTTGGGCAAAGCTTTTCTGCTGCTGGTATAGTTCATCAACATAAAACGGTGAAAGGTATATTATTGTGGATATAGAATTTCTAAATGTTTATTCTAATGTTTCGTATTATTAGTTTCCAAACATCCAAACCGGCTTAGTTTTTTACCTTTTCTTGATTTCTTGACCAGAAATGGTCGGCAACATCTGACGTGCCTTTATTTGAGTTTATACGTGCAAAGTGTTGTTCTTTAATCCTATTGTGGATCTACCTGATTGTCCATGTATACTACTACTACACTACTATGTATAATTTTGGCCTTTTGTTAATGCCAAAAAAAAGAACGAGAGATATTCTAGGAAATATGACATACAGAAATGTTACTATATCAACATCGGAAGATATTGTGAATGCATTTGATATTTTTTTTGCTAGTGTGTTCAGTAATAACGTTAACCACGTTTGTGATGGAATCTGTGGCAACAGAGTCTGCGATTTTTGTGATAGTACGTGCTGCCCGTATGTGCGTAGCTATGAAGATGATGCCAACGAAGTCCATCAATCTAGTAATAGTGACAATTATCTTACTTTACACATGTTTAATATAGATGAGAATGACATTTTAAAAGCTGCAAAAAACATTAGATGTAATTTTGTTTCCGGTCCTGATGATGTTCCAGCCTTCTTTGTGGTTGATTGCAACAAGTGCTTAGTGTTGCCTTTATGTCACATTTTCAATATAATTTTGAAAAAAGCAACTTTTCCCGATGTATGGAAAATGTCACGAATATTTCCAGTTTAAAAAACGGTGATAGAGCGGATGTTTGCAATTATAGACCTATTGCTCTTATAGCCAATTTTGCTAATTTATTTGAGTTAGTCTTGTCTCAAGTTATTTATCCACATATTGAGCCCTATACGAGCCCAAACAACTATAGGTTCGGACACTTCATATTTTTGAGAGTAAGTAATTTTTACGATATGTAGAACATATTTTTCAAATTTATATTACTATCATCAAATACAACTATATACAGGTTTACTCTTTGGAAAATACATGAGTAGAAAAACATATTATGTTTAAGAAATTAGTGCTTATTCAACACTATAACAAATTCGTTATCAACTAAATCTTCGGACAGACCACCTTAATATTGAGTTACATCCCCTTTGGCTTTAATTACTGCCTTTATTCGGTCAGACATTGTATTTAACAGATTTTGACAGTCCTCTGCAGTTATAGATTCCCAGATTTCCGAAATTTTTTGTTTCAAACCTTCAATATTTCTTTGGGGATCCTTTCTTAGCTTTCTTTTCATTATGGCCCAAAGATTCTCTATAGGATTAAGATCCGGGCTACTGGAGGGCCAGTCCAGAACGTTAATAGAGTTGTCTTGAAACAATTGTTTTGTAATGTTCGCGGTATGCGAAGATGCGCCGTCCTGTTGAAAAGTCCATTCGCCATCATCAACTAAAATTTCTACTGATGGGAGTAAAGATCCAACACCTTTCGAAGACATACATCCCCAGATCATAACACTAGCAGGAAACTTAACAGTCCGTTTTAAACAGTCGTTGTGGTAAGTTTCAGATTTGTTACGAATCACTCTCTTTCGCATATCACCGACGCATACATCAAATTTTGACTCATCACTAAAAATTATGCTGTTCCATTGTCTTTGTTCATAWTTTTGTATTTGTTTTACCCATTTTAGTCGATTTTGTTTCTGGCGGATAGTCAGCAGTGGTTTTTCTTTTGCCTGTTGAATAATTAATATAATTTTACTTTTTGAGTACAAGAGACTTACCTCTTAAACTTACTTTATAAAATTTATAGCCCCGCTTTCTGAGGTATTTACGAGTAGTCTCTGTAGAAGCTCTTTTCTTTATTCTTTCTGACCATATTGCATTTAAATCTCGTAGACTACTCCGGCGATTTTCCTTTGCGATGCTAATTAAAACTCGAACATCTCTGTCATTAATTATCCGTTTTCGTCCAGTGCTTTTTCCAGTTGCAACAGAACCACTTGATGAATATTTTTTGATAATGTCAGCAACACTTGACACAGGTAAATCGAAATCTTTTGCGATTTTTCGCCCACTCTTACCATCTAGACGCAATTTTACAATAAGATTACGCAACTCAATACTCAACGCTTTTCCTCGAGCCATTATTTATTATGCACATAACAAAATTAACTGCAAAACTGACAGAAGCGGTGTCGCATTAATTTCCAATATTATGTTATGTTTTCATAGCCGCCCTGATCTCATGAATAACATTAGTGTCCGAAGATTTAGTTGACAACAATTTGTTATAGTGTTGAATAAGCACTAATTTCTTAAACATAATATGTTTTTCTACTCATGCATTTTCCGCAGAGTAAGCATGTATATAGTTGTATTTGAAGATATTAATATCAATTTGAAAAATATGTTTTACATATCGTAAAAATTATTTAATCTGAAAAATATCAAGTGTCCGAACCTATAGTTGTTTGGGCTCGTATAGCACCGAAACAGCACGGATTTGTTAAGGAAAAATCAACGACTTCTAATCTTTGCGAGTTTACACATATTGTATCTAAATCTCTTGATGAACGTTTACAGGTCGACGTTGTATATACTGATCTGAAAAAGCTTATGATGTGTTAATCACTGCTTTCTATTGAATAAACTGCGAAATTTTGGTTTTTACGATGGGCTTGTCTATGTTGTTAAGTCTCTTTTGATAGATAGGCGGCAATTTTTTGAGCATGGTGGTTTCAGATATAACCCTTTTCATGCAACCAGTGGAGTGGTTCAGGGTTCGATCCTGGGCCCACAATTATTCGTAATATTTTTCAACGATATAGTGAAATCGCTTAAGAGGGGCATTTACTTGGAGCGATCGGGCAAAATGTAAACTATGCAACCCATGTTACCAGCGGGACATGGGACGTAAGAGGGTAACCGATAGGTTGAAATTACGCAAAGATCAGACGGGCTAAACTAATATTCGGAAAATTGCTGACTGTAGCGTGTGCATAAAAAAAGTAAGCATGATATTAGTAACTTACTATGATATTATACCAGGTTATTCAAAACATGGAATAACCCATTTATTTCTGTAAATATGAACTATATAACATTTCGTTCTAACTGCATGTCGACTATGATTTTTGGAGGAACTTTAATAATAATTTTCATTCCGCCTCCCCATTACTTCGACAGACAGTAAATTAATGTGAAAGAGCTTTTAACATTAAACTTGTCACGTGTATTTAGACATAAAAGCTTAGAAATCCGGTCATATCGGAATAAATCGTATACCGCACGATCATTCCCGACATGTTTGCATCTTAGCCTCACTGTTCTCTGGATACCACGCGACGGATCTGGTGGGGATGGGCATTCGCATTCCGCTCTCTTGACGGACTCGTGTGAAAGGGTTTGCGGTTTTAGATTTTTTGAATGTTTTTACTTATTTATCGTGCTCATGTTTTTGGTAGTGTACAAAGAAATATGTAGCTACAACGTGGAGTTCGAATTTTTCGTTTATGTGCCTTAGTTTTCGAGATATAACTCGCCAAAAATACGCATTTTTAAGCAAAATATAACAACAAATATTTACATTACCGTACCAAATTCAAAAAAAACTCGAACTCTACGTTGTAGCTACATCTTTTGTCATTGCCATGTCGAAATTTCACTTCGAAAAAGTTTCGAATAACTAGGTAAAATGTAAAACGGTAGATGCTTAAAATGACCCGATTCGCTCTAGGTAAACGCCCCTCTTAAACGTAATGTTTATATGTATGCCGATGACTTAAAAATACCTACTGAAGGTTCTTATTCAGACTGCTTGCTTCTTCAGCAGGATATTGACAATTTAAATAGATGGTGTTTCACGAACAAACTTGAACTTTCGGCAGAAAAATGTACGCATTAACTGTTTCTACAACATCTCAGGGAAGGTACTTTCCAGACGTGATAAAATTAGAGACTTAGGAGTTATCGTTGACTGTAAGTTGTCTTTTGTTCAGCACATTGAAAATATTGAGGCTGCTCCACTTAAGACTCTGGGATTTATTATGCGAAATACTTCTGAATTCAATAACAGTTTCGCTATAAAGTTATTGTTTTATGCCTTAGTGTAATTTGGAGTCCTTACCAGCAGCATTATATTGATCTGTTGGAAAATATTTTAAGAAAGTTTTCCAAGTATCTCTAGTTTAAAATGTATTATGTTTACCCTACAAGACATTATAACCAGAGTGCGTTATTAAATGTTGTTAATGAAGTCTCTTTTGAGAGTAGACGAAAATTGGTATCTATTGTTTTCTTGCAGAAACTTATTTGCGGTAAAGTAGTTAGTAGTACTCTTTTGAATAAGATAAGCATAAATTTCCCCAGAGTTCCACTCAATTAAACCAATTTAGCTCTACTACTTTTATCCAGAATCTATTGAGCTTATTTTTAACTCAAACACTAGCATCTTTAATACAATTTGTTGCTGTAAAAGCATGCTCCTTATTGTTTACTTTAACATTGTAAAGCATTCTTTGTATAGTCTAGCTTTATGTTGTTTTTTAATTAATCGGTCCACAGTTTTTGTTTCGTATCCATTGTTATAGGGTAACAGTTTAGTGGTTGTCTATTCTTTTTCACACTTTTAGGGACTACATTTAGAACACAAAATGTTTAACGTATGATGTTTGATTTAAGCATGACTATGGCGGGCAATTTTATTGCTGTGCACAAATAATTCCAGAAAATGAAATACTCCATCTTCTTCTTCCTTGAGCGTAAACGAATCTTTTTCTTTAGTGCATCTAAGAATTTTAAGAATACACCTGACTGTTAGCCCAAATACTCGTATAAAAAAATCAAAATATCTGCCCAAAAATAAAACATCCTTTATAATTCTGTTTTTAATTGTATAGAGTTTTTCTTCAACATTACTTATTTATTTATTTTATATTTGAAAATTATAAAAGCTCATTTAACAGTATTGTCAGGTAGTCTTTTCTAATTCAAACAAATTAGTCTTGTTCAAAGCTACCTAATTAGTTCAGAACAACTTATCTAATGAACAATATTTATTTTTATAGGTTCTTGGACTAGACCTGATAAAAGATAGAGTAGATGAAGTCTCCAGAAAGCTTTTAGATAAAAAAGGAAAATTCTACCCATTTGAAGCCGATGTTACCAAAGAAGATAACATAATTCGAGTATTCGAATGGACCAAAGAAAATCTGGGTCGGATTCACATCCTTGTTAACAATGCTGGCATCTACACCAATCAAACTCTACTTGAAGGGGACACTAAAGAATGGAAGAGATTGCTGGACACAAACGTGATGGCAGCATGCATCGCAACAAGAGAAGCAGTGAAGAACATGAGAGAGAACAATGTGGACGGGCACATAATAGACATAAACAGTTTGGCTGGGCATAAGGTTCCAAATTTGCCCACTATGAATCTGTATGCTGCCAGCAAGCACGCTATTACTGCGTTAGTTGAAACGCTAAGAAATGAACTCAGTTCAATTGGGAGCAAGATAAAGATTACCGTAAGTATTCCCTTACTGTTCTTAGTAGCACTTACACATCATTTTCAGAGTATTAGTCCAGGTACCGTAAAAACGAATATTGCAAGTGCAGCAGGTATACAGATGCCGCCAGAAGTTATTGAAAACTTGCCAATGTTAGAACCCAGAGATATTGCTGATGGTGCAATTTATGTCTTGTCAACTCCACCGCACGTGCAGGTTAGAGATATAAAGCTGGTGCATATTCCACATTTGCTTCAATATGCGCAATTCGTGTCTTAAATGTATCAATCTGATTAATTTATAATGTACCTATACTACATTATGGCAGTTCTGACGGTTGACATGTCCGTGAAGAGTAAATGTTATCGACTCTTCCGAAAACAGGACATTCTTTCTTTCCATTAGTTGCTGACAAAATTCAACTCTCCTCTCAAACTCGTTTTCATATATATGGTTTTTCTGTTATGTCGTTCCAAAAAATGTGTATAACGGCAACGTTGTTTCTAATATGACTATAAACCCCATATTTCTTTTTTTTGCAGGTTCACGAAGTTACGATAGGCTCAATTGGAGAACAATTTTAAATGATGAGGACGTATATTGTTGATGTAAAGAACGAGCTGTTGAAACATGATTAATATATAAAATTATAAATAATTAGCATGTACGTATGTATAAGAGATATAAAGTATTATTAATATACACAACCAAGATAATGACAAGTCTTATAAAGACTATACGTAAACGATAAGATATAAAAGTCAAAATATTTAAAAAATCTAAGGGTCAGTGTCAAAAATTGACAACCTGTTAAGAAAGCCTTTGTTTTTCAAACAATATAAAAACAACAACAAATTCCAGTCAAAAGGAAGTCATTTGTTAGCGAGATGTGTAAGTTTTCATCTTCAATGGTGTTATGGTGTGACGTAATTCGCTATCTATTTGTTTCCCATTTCGAGTATATACTGCTCATACTTTCAACATCAGTTTTAAAATTCATTGTATTATTGTATCTGACAATCTCCAACATCTTTTGATCCTCCCCCTATTTGGTTCAGTGTCTAAAATCTCGGTTTCATCTCAGTTTGGGCGGTGGTCATTTTCCATCCAGTGTTGTACAAGTGCTCATTTGTTTTGTTGGGATCTCAAGTTCTGAAACTCTAACGTAGATTGGGTTCGCCAGTAGTACCCACCATCAAACACAAACACAGAACGGTTATGTTTCTTCAATATCTCTCTTCAGTATTGCAGGTACGTGCCTACTAAGAATCTCGATATAAGTTAAGCGAATGTATTTGATATTATTAAGTTGTGAACTCTTTGTCCTAGGTCACTAAATCCATTATACACTGGATTTTTGTAACTTTTTCGGGAACACCAAAATTTGAATGTGAGATTTTATGACAACATTTGCTTCTCATATGAAGCAAGATTTTCTAATAATGGTGGAGTTAAAAAACATAACATGCTTTATTATGCGCAAGAAAATCCACGTTGAATTCGAGAAGGACATTTTCAAACTATCAACTCGACGAATGTCTGGTGCGGAATATTAGGGAATCAAATTGTTGGGCCTTATTTTTTTCGTGATAGTTTAAACGGCAATACTTATCTAAATTTTTGAAGAAACATTTTATCGGTACTTTTCCAAAATGTAAATTTACAAGGAAAAGAAGATCCATGGTTCCAACAAGATGGGGCACCTACGCATTATCATAGAACAGTGCGAAATCATCATCTTGATTTGGTTTTGTCTAACCGATAAATAGGAAGAGGTTCAATTAATCCTTCGCCACCGAGAAGCCCAGAACTTACTCTTTGGATTTTTCATGTGGGGAATGGTAAACGAGCAAGTATACCAAACACCTTTTGAAAGTGTAGAACATTTAGAAAATAAAATACGTGATGCGTGTAGATCCATCACTCTAGAAATGTTAATGCATGTTAAAAGATCGTTTTGGGCACGAATTCAAGCTTGTGAAAACAGCGGAGGGCAGCATTTTAAGCATTTATTACATTAATGTTATTGAAAAACATTTTTCAAAATTTAAATTTGTTTTACAATACCGAATTTACTAAAAGCAAATGATTGAAGTTTATGTCAAAATTTACGAATTTATACAGCTCTCTACGTTTTGTATTTTTTAAGACGATGAACAATGTTACCTCTACAAATGTATTTTGGGTTGCATTTTTAATTTCATCAGGGTCATTATCATTCGCGAAACATTCTGTATATCTCTGGCGACATTAGTTTCACATAATAATCTAACATTATTTTACATTCAGTAGTGCGTATATCACAGCACGGTATCCGGGAAGCGTATGCTATTATAAATGTCCCGTTGTTCAAGATATAAAGATTGTAGGAATTGAACACACTTCCATCAACTGGTATCGCTAAAATTATGTCAACTACACATTTCTTTAAGGGAGAGCAAACGACAACATGGGTATGCAGCCATCCAACAGGCGGTCGATAACATATTGTTACAACTACGGGCTCGAAAATTGGGGATTTCTGACTTAGCTCCTTTTATTTAAAACACTAGCATCAAATACACTAAGTCTAAACGCAACTGGTTCAAAACACTACTGTTTTAACACCTCTAATAATTCATTGGACCCATTAGCAGTAAAACACCTGCTTCACTAAGCAGTTCACTCGCTTGATAACAGCTATTCGAATTCAGAACTGCCCGTGCCCTCTCCGTCCTGCTATTTATACCCCCATCGAAAACTCCAGAAGCGACACCTTCCAGACGTTACCGAATCTTCGCGATGGTTCCATCGATAGAATTCTCTGGAGAGTCGTTAGGATTACTACTTACAGTGTCCTACTTTACCGCATCTATATGCCTGCAGCTCCGACCCACAGATGGCGCATATATTATAAGGGATATCAGTAAAAAGTGGGGTATATAATTAAAACTGTGCTAAAATCAGCAGAAAGTTTAGATGTGGCATGTTTTTACAAATAAGACAAAAAAAAGATTCAACCATGAATCAAATAGTTCGGTCTGATGCATTTAATATTGTCCCATAGGTGAAACTGCTTGGGTACGAACGTCGGCATCTTAAAGAAACAACAACAGGAATTCTCCTAATTAGGTATATTAGGAGAATTGCTGTTGTTGCTTCATTTAAGATTCATGGATTTCCCTCGTTGTCGCGGGTCAAATCAATCATATCTTGTGCAACACTTGATGTAGTGGCGTTTTGTCGCAAAAATTAAAAAAAAATTAATATTGAAAACTGAACACAGTACTAAAATGAAAAGCAAACCTTTACTATTTAGAGAAGTGTTTTATATTTCAAGTGCTGTGAAAAAAACTGCAGACTTATCTCTATAGAGATATTGGCACTTCAAGATGTAGGAATATAACATGATCTTAAAAAATGCAGATAAAAACGTATGATTAGTACAATCACTGATTTCGTGTATGTTTGCGCGCAAAGGTGATTACGAAACTGCATATTATTGGCTACGAGATTCCAACACTCAGCAACTACAAAAGGCATGGTCAAGCTGGTAAGGGAGAATATTTTTGCTCAGACACATTGCGACTTAGAGTGTAATCTAGATGCCTTTATCCATGGACAGGTGGGTTGGTAAAGTGGCTGTAGTGACAGGGGCAGGCAGCGGAATAGGTGCTGGAATAGCAGAAGCTTTAGTTGATGAAGGAGTTAAGGTATGTTTCTCTGTACCGGGTGTTCTAAATTAAGTGCGCACCATTGCTAACTTTTTTATTATCATAGATACAAAGTCGGTTAAATTGGCAAAGTAATAGTACTTTTTCTACTGATTAAGATGGTGGAAGCAGAAAAACAATTGAACATAGCATTTCCGAGAAAATAAGAGAAATGTCTTTTATTTTAATGGAACACCCTATATATTTTTCAATAAAAAGTTTGCAAATTGTCCATAGAACAAAAATGTTCCTTTACGATGTAGTCCTAAAATTGAAAATAACCGAATTATTACCATATTTATCATTTAGACAAGTAGGCTATGTAATTTCTTAAACAAAAGCTTTATACGATCTGTCAGAGAATTATTATTGTGTCAGAATCAATCATTTGGTGTAATTTTTCGTATTAGACGTGTTTTTGGAGCTAGTTAGTTAAGAAGTTAGTTAATTAGTTAGTAGGAAATGGCGTTTACTCATTTAGAAAAATGCGATATGTTAGAAGTGTATCTTGTTTGCCGTAAAAATAGTGTCCGAGCACTTGAGCAATATGGTCAAATGTACCCTGATCGTGATCAACCAGATAGGAGGTATTTTTTTGGAGCTCTACAGAAAGTTTAGAAGCAATGAACGGATTTTTGAAAAATATAGAACTACAAACAGTTTATAATAGATGAACAAGTAGAAATAAATGTGTTGGCATATTTTGACGCAAATAAAAATAATTCAACTAGGGATTTGGTAAGGGATAGTGGCTACAGTTTGTGCACAATTTTGTTTGGTTGTACCTTATAAGTACCGACCAGTACAAACTTTATTACCTGGCGACACTGCAAGAAGACTAATTTTTTGTCAGTGGTTGGTAGATTGGTAGATATGTGGATGCATAATCCCAATATTTAAAAAAATGTTCTTTGGACTGACGAAGCAAATTTTTCGAATCGGGGTATGTTTAATCGAAAAAACATGCATTATTGGTCTAGTGAAAATTTATTTATTCCTCATCCCAGAAACCCACAAGGACATTTTAGTGTTAATGTTTGGTGTGGGCTGATGGACAGACAAGCAATTGGGCCAATTTTTTATGAAGGCACATTGACTGGAAGGAGACACGTCGACATGCTTTCAGAATTACTCGAAAATTATTTGGATGATATCAACTTAGAGACTCGGACCCAAATATATTTCCAACAAGATGGAGCCCCTCCCCATCGCTTTCAGGAAGTAAGAGCGCTGTTAGAGAGATTTTTTGAAGATAGATGGATAGGAACAGATGGTCCTATACCTTGCCCCAAAGATCTCCTGACATAACTCCATTAGATTTTTACTTTTGGGGTTATGTCAAAGATGAAGTCTACAAGAGGAGATATGCGAACCTGATAGAACTGAAAAACAATATTAGACGCATTATACGATCCATTGCCGGCAGAAAAATTTTTAGACTTACTACTCAACGAGTACTGAAAAATGTCCGAAAATGTATTGAAGAAAATGGCGATGTTTTCGCACACCTAATGTAAGCTTCTTTATTATTTAAGCTAAAATAAAATACGTTATAAAGAAACAAATTCCGTTTTGTTTAAGKAATTACATAGCCTACTTGTCTAAATGACAAATATGGTAATAATTCTGTTATTTTCAATTTTAGGACTACATCGTAAAGGAKCWTTTTTGTTCTATGGACCATTTGCAAACTTTTTATTGAAAAATATATAGGGTGTTCCATTAAAATAAAAGACATTTCTTTTATTTTCTCGAAAATGCTATGTTCAATTGTTTTTCTGCTTCCACCATCTTAATCAGCAGAAAAAGTGCTATTACTTTGCCAATTTAACCAACTTTGTATATATGATAATAAAAAAGTTAGCAATGGTGCGTACTTAATTTAGAACACCCGGTACATATAGGAAAAAACACATCCCTATCATATTCTCACTCATTTAGCACACAGAAGAAGAGTATAATAGAGGATAGATACTAGTTAAAGTAGTGGTAAAATAGAGATTGCCTATCTTTGTCTGTACTGTAGGTACAATTCTTGGAGTCTTCTTGGAAGGAAAGGAATGATTACTAATAAACTAGGGACGCTAAATAATATTAAGACCTTATATTAAAATACAATATAGAACCAATTGACTAAATATTATCAATGTTATTGTTTAAAAAAGTAGAAAATTCATTATAAGAAAATTAAGTTTAAACAGTATATGTTATTCATTATCGGATGCGTCTGATTTCTGTAGTTATGTGTCAGTTTGCAATATTTAAAAGTTCTGATTTAGTTAAATCTACTGTACTAATGCCGTGATTATCTATGTATATGTATCTTTTCCATAACCACTATTTTATTTTTTATTTTCTCTGTAGGTACTAATTATCAATGTTAGCCTTTTATAGATTCCTTACCAGCATGCATATTGTACTTTTGAAATATTTTGTAATAGTTTAATTCAACACCCAAACATTAAACTTTTCTGAGAACAAAAACATTATTGATCATGTCACATACGAGTACTAAGCCAAGTGTATATGTAAAAAGAAGAGATCAAGTGTTTACAATTTGCTGCAAATATATTTACAATTTTAATTGAGGCACATATTATTATCTTAATTATCAGGTACTTTTCTCAAGAGTACAGCTTAAAATTGGTTTAGAATCACGTATAAGATAAAAGATGCAGCTAATTACTTTTTCTACTCGATTATTAGTAAATTGTTCATTACGCATTGTGTACTTTTGATTAGTAAATTCGCTGTTACACACAGTGTTACGTAATGTGTAGCACGTATTATTTTTTAATAATTACAGTTTCAAATTCAGTATTGCGTTCACGTGTCAGTTAATTCTTAGAAATATCACAAGAAATAGTTAATTTTTGCACAACATTATCATGAAAGTGTAGACTTTGAGTTGATGCTTTCGCCTTTTGAAAGGTATTTCGATTATATCTAAATAACGTTAAACTAGAATTAAAACGTTCCAGTTATTGTACAGTGATTATATCCGTTGAAGCCCATTATCCAAGTCAATATAACGTTTGTCAATATTTTGTTGTGACTGTAATTTACTGTCATACTTAGTTTCATTGTCGTTTTTGCTCAAAAAAGGCAATAAACAAGGAGTTGTAAAAATATAGACGTCGTAGAAAAAGTATAGTACATTGCTCCAATTGTAAGGCAATTACGCACTCGTGGAAATATAATATGCTTCTAGTTGAAAAACAAGAAATAAAAGGAAATAATTTCCTCAAAAGTTTAAACCGAACTTGTTTTATTCCTCAAAAAAAACTACAACATTCCTTTTTAAATACATAGCAATATGTATATATATTACAGGAACTTGT
This sequence comes from Rhyzopertha dominica, assembly GCA_025024175.1. Taxonomy (NCBI): domain Eukaryota; kingdom Metazoa; phylum Arthropoda; class Insecta; order Coleoptera; family Bostrichidae; genus Rhyzopertha; species Rhyzopertha dominica. Next base: position 4,473,879 of record QCXZ01000043.1, on the reverse strand, counting down.
CAACAGATGGCGCAACATGTACCACACAACTTGACAAAATAAAATTAATTTTTTTCTTGAGTGTTGGCTAGGTATCTACACATTTTAACACTTCTTACAACTCTTGTTATGTAATATACTATAGCATAAACCAAATTATTAATTGATAACAGGTTGTTGGAGTAGACTTAATTAAAGACCGAGTAGATGAACTTTCGGAAAAACTCCAAGACAGAAAAGGAAAGTTTTATCCACTCGAAGCCGATGTTACCAAACAAGAAGACATACTTAGGGCATTCGAATGGACAAAAGAGAATCTGGGACCCATTCACATCCTCGTCAACAATGCTGGTGTTGTTACAAAAGCAAGACTGCTGGATGGAGACACTGCTCTATGGAAAAAAGTATTGGACGTGAATCTGCTGGCAGTATGTATTGCGACCAGGGAAGCAGTAAAGAACATGAGAGAAAACAACGTGGATGGACACATAATAGACATCAACAGCGTTTGTGGACACAAAGTTATCAATGCACCAAATATGAACCTGTACAGTGCAAGTAAGCACGGTATTACTGCCGTGGTAGAGACGCTCAGGAACGAATTAAATTCTATCGGGAGCAAGATAAAAATAACTGTGAGTATATTTGGATTAATTCTTAAAATAACTTCACCAAGTTAAATCCACTATACATTTATTTAGGTAAAGCGCTTTCGGCTAATATGCCGTCGTCAGTACCATATTTATAAATTATAGGAAGAAAATATATGACATTGTCAAAATTAAAAATCTAAACAAGTCAATGGATTCATGGAAAGAATTTGAGATTTAAAACAAATAAAGTAACTTAAGGTTGGTTTAACCCTGTATAAAAGTTCTTTTAATTTGTTATTAAATTTAACTGTGTTATCATTCTGGACCATTTCGAAATCTCCATTATCTAAAAAGTTAAATACTTTGATTTAGTTAGCTCGAACCAGGGCGAACTTTAAATACAGGTTTTTGGATGTATCTTTTACACTCTCTATCGATTTTATCGTTACAGAACGCTAKTTTTTACGTTGCTGGTTTGAAAGTAGTTTTTGATTTTTAGTCAAGATTGCTTATTTAGATTTTGGTACTGACGATGGCATATTAGCCGAAAGCGCTTTATCTGAATAAATGTATAGTGGATTTAACTTGGTCAAGTTATTTTAAGAATTAATCCAAGATTCAATCCACGTTGAGCATTATGGATCAGTTTTTAACGTTTATATTTTGATTACTCAATGATGTGTTCTAATTGGACCAAATTTTTAGAGTATTAGTCCAGGTTTTGTAAATACAAACATCATAAAGGAAGCAGGGATGAACGTGGATACTCTTAAGAAGCTACCAATTTTACAACCGAAGGATATTGCCGATGGTGCAATTTATGTCTTGTCCACGCCCCCACACGTACAGGTGAGTTATCGGGTTATTTGGTACCGAAGTGTTTTGGGTGATTCACTAATAGTCCAGTCACTTTAGGGGTTCCACCTCGAAATCAAAGATAAGACGGCTAAAGCACTGTTAAAAGGGTGTACCCAAAATATCCCCCTTTGGAAAGATACCCTTTGATTTTCACCCATATCTTCTTGATATTCTAAGATATACTAATAATAATAATAATAATAATAATAATAATAATAATAATAATAATAATAATAATAATAATAATAATAATAATAATAGGATATTAGAACGATAACAAAAAAATTAAAGAACTGGACTTCCCCCGGAGTGGATGGAATCTTTAATTATTGGTGGAAAGTAATGGACTGTTTCCATCCAACTATCGCTAAACAATTCCAAGAAACTTTAGAAAACCCAAACCTAACACCTAAGTATTTTACCCTTGGAATCACTCATATGATCCCCAAATCTGCTGACAACAGAGACCCGAAAAACTATCGACCGATCACATGCCTACCGGCGATATATAAGATATTAACAGGTGTTATAAACTCAAAAATAAATTACCACCTAACGCAAAACCAAATAATGGCGTGGGAGCAGAATGGATGTAGGAAACAATCTAGGGGCACCAAAGAACTTCTAGTTATCGACACAATAGTCACCAAGCAGGTTAAAGCAAAAAATCGAAACCTATCGGTAGCATGGATTGATTATCGAAAAGCCTTTGATTCTGTGCCGCATTCTTGGCTGAAAGAAACATTAAAAATCTATAAAATTGACCATAAAATCGTCACCCTGCTCGAACATCTTATGGAAAGTTGGAGGACTATGTTGGACCTAAAGACGTATAGGACAGAGTGCATCAATATTCGTCGGGGGATCTTTCAGGGCGATAGCCTCAGTCCATCGTGGTTTTGTCTATCTTTGAATAGTCTAAGCAACATGTTAAATAGTAATTCAGGCGGATACTATATTGACGCTAATACTAAACTCACACATTTATTCTACGTTGATGACCTTAAAGCGTACGCTAAAAGCCCCGAACAACTAAAGGGGCAATTGGAGATCATTAAGACGTTTAGCGATACAATAAAAATGGAACTCGGTATCGACAAGTGCGCTGTTTTACATGTCAAACGCGGAAAAGTCACCACAACGGAGAATCTTTCCCTTATGGACAACACATTGATCCCCGGACTTTCGAATTGCTATAAATATCTTGGCTTTTACCAAAGTCTAAATTTGGACGAATCGGAAAATAAAATAAAAATCAAAAATGAGTACTTTAGGAGAGTTAATATAATCATGAGGACATTACTTAATGCTAAAAACAAAATAAATGCCATTAACACATGGGCACATCCGGTTATTAGCTACTCTTTTGGAGTACTCAGTTATTCTCCCACTGAGCTCCAGACACTGGATCGGCAGATGAGGACTATGCTCACTAAACATCAAATGTTGCACCCCAACTCAGCAATTGAAAGGTTATATCTTCCAAGAGATCAGGGAGGCCGAGGTATGTTAAATCTAGAAGAAACCTGTAAATAGGAGAAACTTGGATTAACAAAATACTTCAAAACAAAAAACTTACCCTTTTACCAAACCTTAGCCTTGGCCGATAAAGACTATTCCCCGCTGAACCTAGCTGCTCCAATTCCTGAAAAGCAAAAATATAGCGAGGTGTTGAGAACCAAATGGAAAACTAAAGCAATGCACGGGCGCTTCTATGCCAGCTTGCATCAGCAAGAAGCCGACCTTAAGGCAAGCAACAGCTATCTGACTTCCGGATACCTTTTCCCGGAAACGGAGGGAGCTTTATGTGCGATCCAGGACCAAGTTGTCCCAACAAGATTTTACAAAAGACATATTCTAAAGCAACCGGTTGAAACCACCACATGCCGACTGTGTGGCCACGAGGAGGAATCTGTCCAACATCTTATTTCAGCGTGTACTTACCTGGCACCCACTGTATACACAAGCCGCCATAATAACATGGGAAAAGTTGTCCACCAGTTCGTAGCACAGAATGCAGGTCTTGCTAACAAAGGCACACCAATACACAAGTACGAGCCAAAAAACATTTTAGAGAATTCCAACATTAAAATCTATTGGGATACTACCATTCACACAGACAGACAGGTTCTCCACAATAGACCCGATATGGTTATAATCAACAAAACAACAAAAAAATGCACAATAATTGACTTCGCTATCCCTCTTGACGACAACCTCAGCAGATCATATAAAACAAAAAAAGATAAGTACGTGCAACTTGCTGATGAGATCCAGGAAATGTGGAAGATGCAAAATGTTGAGATTAAGCCATTGATAATTTCTGCCAACGGTCTAGTCCACAAAAACACTCGACGACATTTAGAGGAACTTCAAGTCCAATCGAACGCCCTAACGTGGATGCAGAAAGCAGTCGTTCTTGGAACCACTGCGATCATCCGAAGAACGATCTCTAGGCGTTAACTTCAGTAGCCCTGAGAAATCCGGCTACTGAAAAACTCCACTCAACAGTGTGATAGTAAAAAAAAAATTAAAATAATAATAATAATAATAATAATAATATTAATAATAATAATAATAATAATAATAATAATAATAATAATAATAATAATAATAATCGTCTTTATTAGAAATGGTACGCATTAGGCGAAATTTAGCCTAAGGCTATTCTTACATTTAACCTACTGGTACATACCACGGTACAGAATATTTAAAATAATACGAATAATAAGATAAATACATTTAAGAAACAAGAAACACTCAAATATTGTTGATCCAGCAAAAGCAGAGAATTGCAAGAGAAAATACCTTTACAGGAATTGTATAACTTTACGCACTGAAATGCAAAGCAAAAGCAAAGAAAGTACAAATACAAATAGGTTTACAAGCAATGAATCACAACAATCAACATAACTTTCGGCTTTGAACTTCTTAGTTAATAGATTATAGTCAGTTTTGAATTACTAAAATCTAATTTTAGAACAGAACTCAAATATATTAAGAATATTGCAGTTCGTAATGGGTACTCTAGAAAAAACGTCACTACGTTATCTTTACCAACTTTACCCATAAATTTAAAAATTTAGAACTAGTTAAACAAGTAAACATTTAGATGGCAATGCCATCTGTCGGCATTACACTGACATGATGACAAAGCCACCTAGCTGCCATTATAGGATATACTTCTTAAAGGAAGTGACCTGAAGCCTGACAAATTGGAATGCACCTATTGCTATGTATGCTTCAATCAAATACCAAGCCTTTGGCATATAGACAAAACCGGTTCTATGCCATGCTGTCTGCACTAGACTTAACCTGCACTGATGAGCTATAATGATAGCGAAATAGATCTATCTGCAGTTGATTGCGGTGTAGACAGCACAGCATAGACATGCATTTTAGTTAAGCAAGTTTCTAAAAACTTGGAACTGAATGCGCTTGAAAGCGTATTTATTCAAATAAATAAAGATACTTTAATTAATTCAGATGTAGGTCCGATTTCCAGGATCGCATTGTTTGAACTAATTAGATAAAGGATTCACTCAAGCGTGAAATTCAAATAGTATAAATAATCGTGTTTTGTTGACTTGACGCCAATTCCGCTGAAAATCTGGTGAGGAGAATATTCTTAAGTTAAATCCAGCCACATATTTCAAGAAGTCGTTTATTCTACTGAAGATGGCAGCTTTGCTGCCGAAACAGGTATTTAGTTTTCAAAGTTATTGTGGATAGGCTTTTGCATTACAGTATAATTACAATAAAAACCTCACTTAGCTCTTATAATATTTCTCACATAACATGCTCGAAACCCTACTGTATGTTGTTACTTCACAGTTTTCACTCATTGTGAACTATTCAAATTGCTCTCCTGTAATACATGCAATCTCTTTGAAGGGTATGGTATGTTTCTGGAGTCAACGTCTTATGACTCGTCAGGATTATTCACTCCACAGTTTCACGCTTTCAAAATTCTCCTTGAATTAACTGAAAACGATTTTGACAGACAATTGAAACTCTGTGACCTCAAAGATCTTCAAAAATGTCAGGGAAAATTAATTTGAATCGCGAATCAAGATTTTCATACACAAAAGCCATTTTGAAAATTTAATAATTTGAAACTTGAAGTAATTTTATAAAAAGTTTTTCATAATTATTAAATTTTGCAAGAAAATGAGGTATTACTCAACCCCTTGTTCATATTAAAAAATTAATGGTGAGTCTTCCGTAGGAACTACTGAGAGTGGTATTTTATACAAGTTTGTCACCTAAGTTTTAATTCTTATTTCACATTTATTCAAATATATGTCTGCTACGCTGTATTATATTTGTTTCATTTTAGGTACACGAATTGACAATAAAGCCAGTTGGAGAATTAGTATAGTCAGAAGCACCGCAAATAATTACACAATATACTTTATAATAATGATTTAAATTTGTTTTTGACGACATGTTTTTTCACTGCAAGTATTTAAAATGTAAATAGATTGTAATATATAAAACTGTAAACTGTAATTATAATTGTGTCAATAAAGCATACTAAATAATATTGTGTTCATATAATTCACAAATAACGCTTTTCCAACTGTAATGTCATATTCAGGCATTCATGTATTTGTTTATAAGATTCAGTGACGCGGCGCGATACAATGGACCTGTTGCCCCCATTTTTTTTATTGCAGAATATGGATCTACATGAAAAAATATAGACCCCTGTTATTTTTATTTTTTTGCAAAGCGCTTAGTTAATGCTTAAAAGAGATTGTTTATGTTTAAAGTTTGAATCTCTGACGTCAGCGTTCCCTGGCGCGCTTAGTGCGGTGATTCTTTGGTGCGGTGTAACTGTGTGATGTTGCCACGCCATTTTCTTATCCTGGCATTCCTGTCGGCCGAGATGAAGTTTCTGAAATCGAAGTCGCAGCAGCGTTGCCATTTTATTCCAAACTCGCAATCGTAATTATGAATTATAAAAACTTACACGCGAATGGATGTGTTAAACGTGATTCGTTGTTAGTCGTTTTCACTGTAAATATTAAAACGTAAAATATATTACATTAAAATTATAACTTGCAGCGGATATATCGCGAACAGAATTCATTTTATGGCAGCCGAAGGATAAGTTCATATTTTAAGTAATATTAAAACTGGAACAACTATTTATTAAGTAGGTAAACTTGTTTAAACCTGAGTTACAGCATGTATAGCTGGCATTACATCATTTTATTCAAGTCGCCTAACTTGCGTAAAATCGAATGATCTGGCCACATGCGTTTCCATTCATGTAAAATTCGTCAATCATGTGTAAGTCAATTTTTGGTACATTGTCCGAAGATCCCTTCATATAATCTTGCACAGTCTATGTTTGAACAACAATGTACCAAGTAAATAAAAACAAAACTTTAACGCGTCCTCCGTTCTCAAACCAAAACGTAAACAAAGGTACAAAGGCACAGAACCACAGAACATACGCGTGTTCAACAGCGACAAAGGTGTCAAGCATGCAACAGGGTATCCGGCGCATTGGCGCAATAGCGGAGTGCGTCTCCAGGAACGGTGACGTATCACGAAATATTTGAATTTGGCGGTAAACCTTTAAAGGTAAAAATAAGATACAAAAACATAAAAAATATTTTTTCTATTGCCAGCTTCTAACTTCATTAGGTCCAAGCAAAGCCGCACATGTGTTATAATAACGATTTATTGTCAAGGGCAACAACCCCAGTGGAAGATTGGAACACTTGCGTCATTATATCTACAAACATCGTGCTCCTCCCGATGGGATCGGTACCGATCGACAGCTGCCGTTGCGAGCGGGATTGCAACTTTGAATTGACGTACATACCGCTCGAATACAGATTTGACATCGTGTTTAAAAAAATAAGAAAAAACACATTTATTGTAATACTGAAAAGCAACTAAATGAACAACTTAAAGAAATAAATAAAGTCCTGGGGTTTTGAAAAACTTCTATCATTTTGTGCTGAAACAATTACATTTACTCAAACCGTAGATTTTTTTTGTTGAAGCTTACCCAATAGATCTATAGCAGTTTTGAGTTTTCTTTTTGACCAAGAATAACCTTCTTTGGGGAATTAAACCCGCATTGCTAGGAACAGGGCCATTATTCATTTGGCAAAAAACTCATTCATTTGCGCTAATTTCATTAATTAATTATTTCTTTTCTGTTTCTAAATCTTGTCTGTGCTTATTAGAAGCTTTTCCTATGAATTTAATATTAATTGTTTAAAATTTGTACTGATTACATCGTATGATGCAGAGCGAACTATTTTCACATATAAATATGTATTATACAAATAATATTGAAATGTGGCATTTAATTTAAAAGTTGGATGTATTAAATTAATAAAAGAAAGTAAATTAATGTTAGCGGCCTGACATTTAAAAAAGATCCCGAACGTCATTAACATAACGAAAGCAAACTGAACATATGGTGAATTTTGGAAATACTTTGTACTATGTTTTGAATTATATACGCAAACTAAGTTCTGCTTTAAGAGCATGTTCATCTACAACGGTCAAGCTATTTTTATGCCCTAAAGATAAACCTGAATGTTGAAGACGGCGATCATTTAAAATGATACAATTTTTACATCAAAACAAACACGAAATCTACTTTCAGGGAATTACCCGCGGGCCATGAAGTTTAGGTCCAACTTTTGCTAAAGTTGATTGCGTGATCAGTTTTGACTAAATAGGAACCTTTATCATGACAGTTGTTTTGGAAATATCGAGCCAAACATTAGATGAAGCTGGGTGGAAATGAAAATGAGTTTTGAGACTGAATTTTACAATACATAATTTCATTTAGAATAGAATTTATACCCAATATTTAAGGGTTATTAAACGTGTAACATAACAACCGACCTGTTTTAAAAACTTAGGCAACAGTTCTGTATATAATGGGAAAGAAAGGGTAAAAATGCAGCGAGTACATTACGTCCAAGAGGAGTGCATAAAGCTTCAAAAAGTGGCACAGTATTATTTACTGGTACTGTGTCTGTTTTTGGAGTTTTATACAGATCTCCTGCAACTGATGAATTAGATAAGTCTTTGTCGGAGATGATGCCACATTTTCAAAACATTTTCATTGCGGGAGATTTGAATGAGAACCTGTTAGCGCGGATAATGTTGTAGTAGATAATTTTAGTAACCTATTGGATGGTTGGGTTTGATCCCAGGTGTCTCGGATCATTGTGTTGTGTTTGCAAGAATACCTCTGGTTAAGGAGCGCACGAAGCCTGAATTTATAACATACAGAAACTTTAAGCTTTTTTTGTGAGGTATCCTTTTTTAAGGACTTGCATATTGTAAATTGGTACTACATATACTATTTACGACTGTAGACGAAATGATAGATTACATAAGTTTCAATATTGGTGCACTTTTGACAAGCACGGTCATGTGCAAGCGAGGGTAACAAGAYAGTCAGCACCGTGGCTCACAAATACAATCCGTGAAATGTTTAAACTTCGGAACAGGGCCTTGTTAGATTACAGAAGGACAGGTTCGCATTCAGATTTTCTTCGATATAAGCATTTACGCATCAGGGGAAGAAAGCGTACATAGATTTCAAACTGGAACACATTGCGTTCCGTTGGAATTATTACTAGAAACAATCTTCCTGCTCTATTGCATTTTGAAATTAGTGATCCTAATGTGATTAACAGCCACTTTGCTGACATGCCAATACCACCTGCAACAGGGGCCCCTTCTTCACCTACTTAATAACTATGAACAGGTTTGGCAAAAAACATGTTTTTTTTAATTAAACAAAACAAACAGTTTTTTTGTTTAACCATGTTTAAATCGTTTTAAACATGTTTTTTTAACTTAGTTGAAAACATGTTTAAAAAGTTTTAAACACTGTTTTAAACATGAACTCTCATGCAGATTACTACGAGTATACATATTAGTGAAAATTAATACGATCAGATGGCGCGGAGCGAAGCAGTTGTCTAAAAATCCCTAGATGACTACGATTATCAGTTGTCATTTGTCTTTTTTGTTTACGCAACAATTTTAGTTATTATGAGTCGGTTTCTCTTTTCTATTTTAAGCTAGAATCAGTACTCTTCTTAAAATCTAGACCAATCACGCACCCTAATTTAAGGTGCAGTCTTGGTTACTGGGTTGATTTTAGCTAATATGAACTTTAACAAAGAGAATAGGAACCGACATTGTCTGTTTAAAAGTTTAAGGTTCAACAATTACAATGGCGTAGTAGGAACGATGCAGTGTGGAATAACTGACAAAATTAATGTGCAAAATGGTAGAATGCGAGCTCAATGCAAGAAGTGCAAAAAAGATATTGTTACACTAGTAAAAAAGGTAAAAAAGCTGATATTTTTTTATTCTTTGTTTATTGTTTTTGATATTCCCAAGTTCTGATAACTATTTGTTTTTTTTTGTACTAAAGATATAATTATCTAGTAAGTGTTGAACGTCTTATTTATTGTTTTGTAGTATTGGACCAGAAATACAAATTTTTATGTTATGTTAAATTTAAGACTTTTATTTGTTGTCTTAAAATGTTTGTAAATTACATCTATGAAAAAATGTTAAAGTTAAATTATTCATTTCTATAACTGTTGTATCAATAAATAGCCGAACAGAATACTGCATGTTTCTTCTTTTTTTTTAAGTTTGAAAAAACATTTACGTATTTTCTAACTGGGCCTGGTTTTGGGTTCAATTTATTTTTAATGCAAATGTGGGGTGACATTATGTAGATATGTAATTACTAATAATCTTGTCTATCTATTTGTGGAGGGTAAACGAGCTTAATAGTAATAATTAATGAATCACACACAATAGTCGTCAAAAACACACTGTTTAAAACATTAACAAAAAAATGTTTTAAACATTTTGTTTTAATCATGCCAACCCTGACTATGAAAGACCGTGCACCTTTGGTAAATTCGGCTTTCACATTGTCAAGGTTCGAGATGTTTTAAAAATTATTAATTCTATTAAAAGTAACGCGGTGGCATATCACCTAATGCGATAAAACTGGTAGCACAGCTATTATCGTATCATTTAAGTTACATTTTTAATACACGTATTTTACACTCGCGATTTCCTGCCCTATGGAAGCGGGCGAAAGTGATTCCTTTGCCCAAAAATTTCAAATCCCGTTGAACACAAGCAACTGAAGACAATAAGTATTTTATCAACGCTCTCTAAAAATTTTAGAAGCTGTCCTCCGAAATCAGCTATATCAGAGTACGTTTCTGTTAAAAATATAATTCCTGATAGTCAATCAGGCTTTAGACTTCACCACAGTCTGACCACGGAAAACTTACATATTTTTTCTTCTCGACTACAGCAGAGCGTTTGGCACCCTTAATCACTCTATTTTGCGCAGTAAATTGAAATATTTTGGGTTGGACACAGCTGCGCGGTTTGGGACAGCTATTGTTTTCTTTATATATTGCTGATTTTTCACAGCACTTGAGGCACTGCAGCATTCACCACTACGCAGATGATACCCAGTTATGGTACGACTTCAGGTCTGAGAGTCTAATCGCCAAACAGTGTATTAATTCTTATGCTCATAGAGTTAATCTCAATGCCAGAAAATCGGTGGTCATGCTTTTTGGCCGTAAACAATCCCGTAATATTTTGAAAGGTACATTGACCATCAATGCTAATGCCACATCAATTCTATTTAGTTTAGTCTATTTAGATGAAGATTTACGATTTTTGCAGCATGTAAGCAAGTTGCTGCAGTTCTATATGCTTATGCTTAAGGAGAAATTAATATTTTTTAGAACTTCGTTTGACAATACTGTTGGGATTCGCGATTAGTTTACCAAATACGCTTTGTGCTGGTAATGATGATGAAGTGGACTGTATTTCTTTAACTCTTTTATTTCCTTTTTTTACAATTCTATCTTGACATATATCTATTTTTTATCAATAATAATTTATTTTTTTGCTTGGTTTACAAACAAGTTTATGTACTGCATGCAACATGCATGCAATGTATTATGTTGGGATGTACTTCCTAACATGCCGGCCCCCTTGTAAGCTCAGCTTTCAAGAAAACAGAGAATAACAAAGGCTGAACAATGTAATGGTAATAGAAATTATGTGGATTGTATCAGGTGTATCTAGGTATGTGTTTATGATATAGGTAATGCTACTATTTTATTAACTGCTCTTTTGATGATACCTGTAGAAGTTTTAATTTCTACTACGCGGACAACATTATCTCGACCTGGATGTAATTCCACAACTCTCCCTAGCAGCCATTTTAAAGGTGGCAAGTTGTCATCTCTTATTAATACTAATAAATTTACCTTTAATTTGGCATTGGTTGTGTAACATTTCGTGCGTTGTTGTAATTCTGAGACATAAATTTTGCTCCATCTCTTCCAAATTATAAGAATGACTTTTTGCAGCCTTTGAAATTTGTTATCTGGAGTGTCTTTTATCTGCAGTTGTTCAGGTAAGGAAGTTAATGGCCGTCCAATTAAGAAAGATGTTAAGGCACCTAGGTCAGAAGGCTCTGATGACATTGGCTGAATGGGTCTTGAATTTAGAATAGCTTCGATTTGATACAAGACAGTTTGAAAATCTTCATAATTTAGATTTGAGGTTCCTACAACACGCTTTATATAACCTTTCATGCACTTCACCCCAGCTTCCCACACGCCTCCAAAATGTGGTGATTTAGGAGGTATAAAGTACCATTGAATGTTAAGTGTTTGGGCGTATTTTACAAGAATGTCCTGATTTTTATTGTTGCGAAGAAAACTATTTAATTTTTGTTTGTCATTATGTGCTCCTACAAAATTCGTCCCATTATCGCTTGTGGCAAACCCCTTCTGGCAATAAAGCGCTTAAATGTTGCAGTTAATTCTGTTACTAATTCTATATGTATTGATTTCATCGTGAGACAAATAAAAATGCAGATATATGCTTTTATCAGTTTAGAGTTACGCAGTTTTCGGTCTTTGATTAAGCAAGGTCCGGAGTAATCGACTCCTACATTGGCAAAAAGAAAGGTGGATGATAGGCGACAAGCTGGTACGTTTCCCATTAATGGAGGTTGTTGACTTGGGGGATTTGCTTGGAAACAAATAATGCACTTTTGGAAGATCCTTTTTGCTAAATTTCTTCCACTGACCGGCCAGAAACGTTCCCTAACTGCTGCTAATAAAGTTTGTGGTCCACAATGAAGTAACCGTAAATATTCTGCTTCAAAAATAAGTTTAGTAAGATGATGACGATATGGAAGAAGAGCTGGATGCTGCTTGTTGTAGTTGTAATGTGAGTTTTGTAAACGACCACCTACTCTAAGGATATTATTTTGGTCCAAAGAAAGGCCTTAGTTTTAAGATTTTACTTTCAGGTGAAACTGAACCATTTTTTTGTAGTTGTAAAATTTCGGATGGAAAACATTCTGACTGTGCTATCTGAACTAATTTGTATCAAGCGTCATTTAGTTCTGCAACAGACAACGTGTCAACATTTTGAGTACATTTAAGATTGTTTCGTTCTTTTTTCACGAAGACATTGTGTTTAAAACGCAAACAATATGCTGTAAAACGTATAAGCTTATGTAATGATGAATATGAATAAAATATTTCCGATATTAATTCCGTAATATGAGTAGTTACACTGCTATGCTCGGTTTTCAGCTCCAAAGTGTGCGAGTCATATTCATCATCACCATTAAATAAAGATGGATGAAATTCTCTCTGTGAGAGGAATGATGGATCGTGCCACCGAAAATTATTTTTTAATAAGCAGGAAGGACTAGTCTTTAACTGATGAAATTGACTGAATTTCTGCAATTCGGTTAGCTACAAATGTTTTATACTTGTACGAATATGAACCGATCCAAGACAGAGTAATAGCAGAATCAGTGTAATAAACTATATTTTGAATGTTAGTATTCAGACATGTAACCACCAAATTGGCGAATCTGACTAGCAGCAACGTAGCGCATAGTTCGAGGCGCGGTAAAGTAGTTTTATGCAAAGGAGCTACACGTGATTTTGAACAGAGTAGCTGAACTAGCACTTGCCCAGAAGAAGAAATACTCCTAAGGTAGATACAACAACCGTAACCTCTCTCGCTTGCATCTGAAAAGTCATGCACTTCTAACTGACTGCTTTGCTTTGAAATAGAATGACGAGGGATAGCTAATTGATGAAGTATGTGTAATTCTTTGTGAAACTCATCCCAAATCTTATGAAATTTAGTTGGTAGGATATCATCCCATCCCAACTTTTCAATCCAAAGAGACTGAATTAGGAATTTTATCTTTACTATTATGGGACTTAGGAGCCCGCTGCTATTATTGATAAAATTTCTAATTTGGTGGAAAATGTGTTTTTAAATGATGATTCCTTGATATGGTATTGAATAGTATCATTTGTTGGGGTCCATTTAAGTCCTAAAACCTTGTGTGAAAATCGTTATCATCCTTTGAATGTATGGCTATATTACCTAGAACTGATGGAGCATTGCATAAAAACTTTCCGAGTTCAAAATCTGAGGCTGAAAGCAAATTCATTGCTTCTTGGGTTAAACAGCTAAGTTGTTGCACTGTGCTTGCACAAGCTAATAAATCATCGACATAAAAGTCACTGTCAATAACTTTACTAGCTACAGGATGGGATTCAAGGTATTCAATTGCAATTTGATGTAAACATCGGGTGGCCAAATGGGGTGCGCTAGCAGTGCAGTAAGTCACGATGTTGAGTTGATAACATTTTAACAACTGTTCTGGCTCACTGCGCCAGTATATTTGTTGTGACTGTCTTTGTTCAGGGTGTATTAGTATTTGTCTATACATTTGTTTAATGTCAGCAGTAATGACAAAGTTATGTAGGCGAAATCTTAACAAAATCGAAAAATAATGAACTTTGAACTACAGGGCCTACCATCAGTATATCATTAAGAGATTTTCCGGTATGAGTTTTCATGGAAGCGTCAAAAACGACTCTTACTTTAGTAGTTCAAGATTGTTCACGAACTACAGGCTGATGTGGCAAGTAACATGATTCTGAAACACCCTGGGATAAATAGTCATTCATAAATTCAGTGTAAGCAGATTTTAGCGTTGTATTCTTATTTAACTTGCTTTCCAAGTTATAAAAGCGGCGCTTGGCCAAATATTTGGAATTACCGAGTTTAGAAATATTTGATTTTAACGGCATGTGCATGATGAACCTACCAGAAGCGTCTTTGGAAAGCGTTTTAAGAAAGTGCTCTTCGCACTGTCATTCCTCTGCTGACATCAAAGGAGATTTAATCGTAGGTTCATCAAGAAGCCGAAATTGTGACAAAGACTTATCAAATAGGTCTCTTTCTTTGCTGTGTAGAAGAAAACAATACGAGTAATTAAGACGTGAATTGTTGTCGTAGGTTGGTTGGCGTGCAAAGCCTGTGATTGTCCAACCAAACTTGGTCTCTATAAGTATAATGTTTTTACTCTGTTTTCTCCGGTATCCCACGATATCCCAGAATACGGAACATCCTAACAGCAAATCAACTGGTTTCGGGACATTAAAATCCTCGTCGGCTAATGATATCCCTTTGGAATAGCTATTTCATTTCTATTAAAAGTATTGGCAAAGGATTTGTAACTTTCGGTAATACAAAGCAAGATATCTGTCTTTTAAATGATGAATAATTTGAGCTTATTTGTACATTGATGGATTTTGAAACATTTGTAACATTTGAACAGACTCCGGAAATTACGTGTTGAATGTCTGTAATTGGTAGTTTCAGTTTGTCACATAAAGCTTTTGATTTTAAATTGCTTTGACTTCCATTATCCAATAGAGCTCTTAATGCTAAAGTATCATCATTTAAAGTTTTCACTTGAACTTGAACTGTTGATAATATTATTTGAAATCTGTTAGAAGGTTCTGAAGCAATATTAACACTAGAGTTTTCTGTGTGGAAAGCTGAGGTTCAGATTGTTCGATGGTATGGGCAATATGAAGGAGGCTGTGATCCTTTTTACCGCAAATAGCACACAAATTTTTTGATTTACATTAGGTGACCTTATGGTTACGTTTCAGGCAGTTTGTGCATAGATTTTTATCTTTCACAAGAGCTTGTTTTGTGTTAATATCAAAGCCTGAAAATATCTGACACTTATAAATTGGATGATGTTGACTACATACAATACAAGGTGAAATTATAGTAGACGCACGGTTTTGGCTAATAGGTTTTGATTTCTGTATTTGGTACTCGGTAGGTTTAAAGTTGTGGAACTGTTCCAGTAGTTTACAGCGGTGCAATAAAAATTCGTTTAACTCTTCAATAGTTGGTAATTCAGATCGAAAAGTATATTCGCTAAATGCCTTTTTAGTATTCATGTCAAATTTATTTGAAATTATGTATACTAAAAGAACATCGCAAGATTCTATAGGTATTTGTAAATTCTTAATGCAATGGAGGTCACATAATCCTCTTCAAATTGGTTAACTTCACAAGGGGGAACGTTCACATCAAAAATTGATAACTTTCTTATGATAGTATAGTATTTTTCATAGAGAGGTCTGATTTATTCTAATTTTACTTTGATTTTTGCTATGACAGTTTCAGTGATTGATACTTGATCAGAATTTGGCAGATTATTTTTAAATGAACTAACTTGCCTAATAATATTCTTAAGATAGGCTTGAAGTGTTCTTGCCTCCAAAGGTTCCTTGGGTGGCATCTTCTTGTGAATGAGAATGTCTCTCACAGGGGTCCGCTCGTAGTTTTACTGGATGTGTTCGTATCCTTGTGTGTTGATGGGAGCACCAAACCCTTGTATTCCAAAAACCCCGACTTATGCATGCTGCTTCTGGATGAACTCGCTTTGATGAATCTACTGTTAAGATACCTGTTCCTGGTAGGTATCTTCCTAATTTGCTTAACTGAAATGTGGTCTTTAGTGCTAAGCGCTGAAGTTGGGTAAAGGATATATTTGTTAAGCTTGCTGCCTTCTGTTGACTGTTTGAAGGAGAGCTTATTGCCGCTTGATTGGCAATTAGACTGCTCCTGGGGTTGCTTCTAAATGCTGATGTGTGCAGATACCACTGACTGGTTTCGGACATCCGGCTCGAAGGACTATTATGTTGGGATTCGCATTTAATTTACCAAATACGCTTTCCGCTGGTAATGATGATGAAGTGCACTGTATTTCTTTAACTATTTTATTTCCTTTTTTACAATTTTATCTTGACATATATCTATTTTTATCAATAATAATTCTTTTTTTTTGCTTGGTTTACAAACAGTTTATGTACTGCATGCAATATGCATGCAGTGTATTATGTTGGGATGTAATTCCTAACAATTACTATACATTATATGGATCCAGGATCTTTAGTTTTCAAAATAAAATGTATAAACTCATTTCTTGTTAAATATCACCTAACTGAGATCATTAATAATTGAATTAGGAATAAACAAGCTTTATATGATCAGGGAATATAAAAGAAACATAAAAAACATTAAGTCACCTTGCAGAAAATCAACGAAGATTGTTCATGGAATAAAAACTTCATTAATTACTTAGGTAAATAATTCGATAAAGGCACATTTTTATTTATGTTAAATTATTCACTAACAGAAATTCCTGCTTTGTCGCCTTAGACCAAAAGCTGGATACGCCCATGAATAGCAATATGACTTTCGACAAAATTATATCTTATCATCATTACATGGCAAATTGATTTGTGGCAATAACATTAGAGAATGACAGAGGTGCACAATTTCAATACACAGTCATTCCTTTTGCTGCAAATTCTTGTAAATAGTGCTGACTCGTTTGATGCCTTGGTCATTTTATAATATTTAATTCACTAATTATTTAGCGTACTCTGATCTTGCCTGGTCAATTCTTACGGTTCAATTGAAAAAGAGCGTTGCAAAATGAACTCGCTTGATTGCTTAGCGGGTAATTTAAAAATACCAAAACCCAACTCATTACTTTCGGTAGGCTGAAGACTCATTATTAATCCTATTTCACGTCTACTATATACACTAGACTAACTGTAGATAAAGGAATTCTAGTAACACGTTCAAGGTTAGCGCAATTTGCCATCTCATTCATGTTGTGGTATATAAAGCATGATTATTTTGGACCAGACACAGTTGTTCATAATAGTTGAAGTTGTATCATTGTGTAACAGTACAAATTTTAAAATGCCTTTGTCAATGGAAAGATGGGTAGGTAAGGTGGCTGTGGTAACTGGGACGAGTGCTGGGATTGGTGCTGCTATTGCGGAGTCCTTAGTTAAGCAAGGTGTTAAGGTAAGACAACAGTGTATCATATAATAATGATGTTCGTGGTTATTTACTTCCGTCATTCAAGGAGAAGAAATAAAGTAAATGTATGTGCATGTACCTTGTAATCAAATCATTTTAGTATTCTTTTCTGAGTGGGAAATGTTATTCCTGGTTATATATGGGTTTTTAAAGTAATATTATATATAAAACACTTCATTTTCATCTCCTTTTGCGCTTGATTCTTCTAATTAATGTGTGGCATCATTTATTTATATAAAATCAGTATAAAAATTAAGTTTTGCTTGCTTCATTAGCACATTATCGAGGTGTATAGATATTATACTTTTATAATGATTAGTATAGTTTTTTGGAAGTTATTAAATAATTATAGTGAAACACTTGTTTATGATCCTGCTTCAAATTTTTTATTTTTGGAAAAGCCAAATGCCAGGATTTCAACCGCCAAGCGGCCTTCTTCAGTGGCTTAACAAGTTTTTTGACTAAATTAAAACACTAAAGACGTTTAAACATAACGTAAACTTAGATAGGTTGTACATAGTTGTGTAGTGTGGAAAAAGAATTTGTTTATATCATACTTTTGACTTTAATATCGCGATAAGTGGGTTATTTAAAGGCGTGAGATTTGTACCTAGAAAATGGTTTGAATTGCGTTTCATGTAAACAACCTCTAAGGGGTTCAAGTTGGCGCGTGTTGACGGTTTGATGCTCTTGACGTTGGCTACAGTAAATTTATGACCTGTTTCAATTTTCTTCTGAATCCGGGATGTTGCCTGATGAGTTTCTTAATGTACAGTTGTTACCAAAAGCAAGATTAATGTTAAATTTAGCAAATAAATTTTGAAATTTTTCTTCTATTGTATTCCAAGTATTTTGTTCAAGAAAATCTACCAAAAATTCTAAAGCTTGAGGTACTGGTACGCTATTAAACAATGATTCGACATCAAATGATATTAGTCTGAGATTACGATTAATTTCAATTTTTTAAAATTTATTTTTAAATCCAGAGAATTTTTGATCGAACTGTCATTATTTAGCGTTAACCAACCACTTTGCTAATGGGTAATTTGGAGCGTTTACATTTGAAACTATAAGGCGATATTTATACCCTGGTTATAAATCTGTAGTAGAGCATAGCTTTTTGATATCAACGGATATATAAATATAAAATAAATTTACAATTGATTGTTAATGTCAAACATATGTTAGTATGCCACTAGCATTGTTTTTGTAACACCACCAGCAAAACAGAACGAGTACGTGGTGCCCTTTCAGTACCTATAAAGTTTACGTATCAGACTACTTACTGTAATATGGTAAAATTTCAATTATTTCTCGATTAACACTATTGTATTCCCTTTTCAACTCTGGTTTGATAAATTGTTTTGTAGATTAGAGTTTAAATTAAGTCAGATTGACTAGCATGAATTCAAATATCGCCTATATAAATTATCAATAAGGAACAATGAATAACAGTATCCAAAATCTTGTTAGATACATAATAAATACTGATTGTCTTTTTTTTTGTACCTACAGGTGGTTGGCATAGCTCGTAGAAAAGAAAGAGTGGAAGAACTAGCGAAAAAGCTCGAGGGTAGCAAAGGAAAGCTTTATCCATTCAAAGCTGACATCGTCAAAGAGGAAGACATTCTTGAAGCATTCAAATGGACCAAAGAAAATCTAGGACCAGTTCATATACTGGTAAATAATGCAGGTGTAGTCACTAAAAATAACTTAATCGAGGGAGACACTGAGTTATGGAAAAAGGTGCTGGACACAAACGTGATGGGGCTATGCATAGCAACTAGGGAAGCAGTAAAGAGCATGAGGGAAAATAATATTGATGGGCACATAATACACATCAACAGTGTTGCCGGTCATAAAGTTCCTAATTTTCCGAACATAAATATATATGCAGCGAGTAAACATGCTGTAACAGCCTTAACCGAGACTCTTAGGAATGAGCTGAACTCCATCGGAAGCAAAACAAAAATTACCGTAGGTGTTTTCCTATACGACCAAATTAAACAAGCTAACTGTTTTTTTTAGAGCATCAGTCCTGGTTTTGTATGGACTGAGATAATTCAGGCATCGGGATATGAAATAACGCCAGAGTTTAAAAAAATGCCTGCCCTAGAAGCGAAAGACATTGCTGATGCTACAATCTACGTGCTGTCTACACCACCACATGTTCAGGTGATAAATATAAAACAGCATGCAATTATGAATTCTACATATCACTATTTCATTTCAGGTGCATGAGCTAACAATAGAACCGCTGGGGGGGTAAACTGAATTTGTCTGTCATTTGTGTTTAATAAACTGCTACAAAGCTATAAAGTGTATTATTTCCAAGAATATCGTGCAGGTTTTAAATACCTTCGTCTACTTTTGATAAGTAAAGAGCAGCGCATTATTTAGGAGGACAGATTTATTTATCAGTTTTTGAGAATACTAAGTCGAAACTTAGATGTAGCGGTGTGGACATGAAATTAATTGTAATTTCACGGTTTGGGTCTTCCAAAGCTTCATTGCAGTTAACACTAATTCATTGATGATCATTAACATTATAACATATGACATATATTATAATTCCGTATCTACCTGTCAAGATCCTATTATTAGACGAACTACACATGTATTTGAATACGATGAAGTGAAAAGGAATAACACATGTTGATTGTTTTAGTTGCTTATACCTAATGTTTCTTAATGTCATTATTCATCCACGTTTCTCTTTCTGCATTTCTTTAGACAGCAGAACTGAACCAACATTGTAATATGAACCCTTTAGTACCTATCACTGTCTGAATTACCTACACATAAAAAATAGCTTAATCTTGTTTGCTAATTTGTATTAAACTAACATTACAATTTGTTTTATTTGGTTTTTCGTAAAAAAGCCAGGGAGTGAGCTTTTCATGAATAAGCAATTGTTGAAGCTGGTCTCAAAAAAATTGAATAAACGTTTATAATTATTACACCGGTCGACACAATTTTTGCGTTTGATTCTTGCATGTAAAATTTTAGTTTCTTCTACGTTAAAAATTAAGAAAAAATAATTTCCCTGATCAAAGTTTGCTTTAATAGAAACTAAAACAATTATGATTATAAAAGTTATTGCTGAACATCAGTCTCTTTTTAATTCAAGATAAACAATGCCACATAAATGTAAAATAACAAAATATAAAGTTCAAAAATGAATATAGGTATTTATTGGTTCTTCAAAGTCTTGGCACTGCAAACTTGTATAAGTTGTGCAAGTAGAAGTTTCGATTAACTATGTTTAAAAATTAGTTTACTTATACATATTTAAATACCTATCAGCTGTGCCTTATTATATATTATCCGTTTGTTAATCTTAGGTACATGAATTAACAATACAGCCAATTAGCCAAATGGGAAACAACTATAATAAAATAAATGACGTATATATTTCATTCGTGGTTTAAAAGAGTTTCTAAAAATCTGTTTTTGCACTGCAAATACGTTGTAATGCTTAGAACGACAAAAACGTTAAATGTAAATGTCGCGTAGGAGAGCGAATAGTAAGAGCAGGACTTACGTAAGTAGGTTGTAGAACAGTGGGACTGCAGGCCAAGGGGTGCAGTACTTGACTTGGTCTTGTTAGCGAAAATGGCACGAGCGCGCACACCACGAAAGATACGGTGCAACTGGTCGTCTTCAGGAGAGACAAGGACAAAATGGTAAACGGAAAAAGGAGCAACAAAAAACTGGATCCAATATCCAACATAACCGCCCACCAATTTTGATAACAAAATTAAATAATATTTAAATATTAGCGAGTATCGCCATTAAAGAAATAACTATTGAATAAGGTAACTCAAAATTAAAATTTGTATGAAAGAGATAACAAAACTTAATTATTAATAACATTTCAAATGGCTATGGCTAAGTGTACACCCCATTTGTCAGGCTAATCCTTTGGTAAAGGACTTAGCTTAACAACAGGACGACGAAACACKCCAGCTTTAGTCTTAACGTCCACTACACGGACAACTTTATCAGAACCCGGATACACACGTTCAACGCGCCCTAAAGGCCAATGCAAAGGAGGTACATTATTTTCGTGTATTAATACTAAGTCGCCTTCAACAATATTATTTACGGATTTGGTCCATTTAGATTTCTGTTAAAGAGTATGCAAGTAGTCTTTCCTCCACCGGTTCCAAAAACATTGCATAGATTGTTGAATTAGTTGCCAACGGGACAAGCGGTTCAGTTTAGTGTTAGGTAAATCATACTCCGGAACTTCTAATAAAGGACCGCCTATAATAAAGTGACCGGGAGTAAGAACATCAAATTCATTTGCATCTGACGAAATTGGACAAAGAGGGCGGCTATTAAGAACAGCTTCGATACGGCAAAATAATGTAGCGAACTCTTCAAAAGTAAAAGCTTGTGCGCCTACTACTCTTTTAACGTGATACTTAGCGGATTTTATACCACTCTCCCAAATTCCTCCGAAGTGTGGAGAAGAAGGCGGGATAAATTTCCATTCGATGCCTTGACTGCTTAGAGCATTCGTAATAGTTTCAAAATGTGGAGCAGAGAGGATATAATTTTGAACGTCCATTAAATATCTAGTCGCTCCAAGAAAATTTCTACCATTGTCGCTATAAATACAGCGACAGAGGCCTCGACGACTAACAAAACGATTCAAGGAAGCTAAGAATGCGTCAGTCGACAAATCTGAAACCAGTTCCAAATGAACAGCCTTAGTAGCCATACAAACAAATAACGCTAGATAAGCTTTGGAAATTTTAGCATTTCTGCGAGTTGATTCTTTGATAGGGAAAGGACCTCCAAAATCTACACCAACATTAAGAAATGGTCGACCCTGACTTACCCTCGAGGAAGGCAGATTTCCCATGGTGGGATGTAAAGCGGGTGCTTTCTGGCGCAAACAAGTAAGACACCGTCTAAGGCGCTGACGAATGACACTCGCGCTGCAATTATCCAAAAGGTGCGGCACAATAAGGACTGTAGGGTTCTAGGACCAACATGCAAGTAAGACCGATGATAATAGTCAATTATCAAGTGACTTAAGTGACTATGTTTAGGAAGCAGAATAGGATGCTTCGCAGAGTATGGGAGAGAAGAATTTTGAAGTCTTCCACCGACCCGCCATATGCCTAATGTGTCTCTGAAGGGGCTTAAAGAAGATAGAGATTTCGAAAATTTGATAGCAGCAGTTGCATCAAAATAAACCTCCTGTGTATGTTTAACCCAGCACATAAGAGCGTTCTGAAGTTCAACACACGACAAAATGGCACTGGATTGACGACTCAAAGGTTTCCTGCAATTGTTAATGAAACGAAGGCACCATGCAGTGATTCTTTGCAGGGAATGAAAGTCTGAAAAACGCTGCAAAACTTCACTTTCGTCAGTCCTCACAGTTACTGTTGAGATCAACGAATGGACGGGCTTTCGTTCGAGAATATTATCAGAAGCAACAGGAACGTTTTCTGAAATTGGCCATTCTGTGCAAGGAAGCTTAAGCCACGGAGGGCCAGTCCACCAAAGATCACATGAACTGATATTCGAAGGCAGCAGTCCTCTGCATGCCAAATCGGCAGGATTTTCATCAGATGAAACATGATGCCATAGATTGGGCTCGAGAATATCGTGAATTTGGACCACGCGATTAGATACAAACGTTTTAAGAAGATGGGGTGCGGTGCAAAGCCATGAGAGAACTATAGTAGAATCAGTCCAGGCTGAAATTTTCGGTTTAACTGGAAAGCATTCTCCGAGAGAACTTAAAAGAAATTTAATAGTTTTAGCTAAAAGAAGAGCTCCACATAGCTCTAGTCGAGGGATAGATAACGGCTTTATGGGAGCAACCTTAGACTTAGCGATTAGAAGTCTAATTTTGGGTTCAGCATTTTTAGAAAAAACACATAGGTATACAACAGCTGCGTAACCTCTTTCGCTGGCATCAGAAAATCCGACAAGATGATAATCTATGGCATCACTAGCAAATATATAACGAGGTATCTGAACATGTCTCAATAAAGGTAAGCTCGTGATAAAAGAAATCCATACCTTTTGAATATCCAGAGGGAGGACAGAATCCCATTCAAGACAACGCTTCCAAAGCTCTTGCATTAAAGATTTAGCAAGAAAAATAACTGGAGAAATCCAGCCAAGGGGATCGTATAATCGGGCAATACAAGATAACACTGACCTTTTAGTATGATTGCACTCGAAAGGTGCAATATGGTAAGAAAATGAGTCACTGTTAGGATCCCAATAGACGGCGAGTAATTTCAAGGAAATCTCAACTTCAGGGGAAAAGAAGGGCTGCATATCACACTTATCTGGAGGTAGATGGTCAAGCAAGCTAGTGTCATTACTGGCCCATTTTGCCAGTTCGAAACCTCCTAGCTCTAATAGCCTAATTAGATCAGCCTGTAATTTTAAAGCGTCTTCCACAGAAGATGAGCCCGCCAAGATGTCGTCAATATACGTACAATTCGCAATTAGTTTGGAAGCTTCTGGAATGTGCAAACCTTCATCTTTCACTAATTGCTGCAAGGTGCGGATAGCTAAATAGGGTGATGAAGACACTCCATAAGTTACGGTTAAGAGTTCAAATTCTTTGACAGTTTCATTTGGAGAGGGTCTCCAGAGGATATGCTGAAATTTTCTGTGTTCTGGTAACACTAGAATCTGACGATACATTTTAGTTATATCGCACACAAAAACTATCGGATGAATTCTAAAGCTACAGAGAATAGAAGCAAGGTTCGGTTGTAGCTTAGGACCAGCATATAACAAGTCATTAAGAGATTGATTGGATAGCGTTTTTGAAGAGGCATTAAAAACTACCCGAATTTTAGTTTTGTTGCCAGCAGTTTTAAAAACCGCGTGATGTGGAATATAATTAGTGCTAGGACTGAAAGTACCAGAAGAAATAGACTTCATGTGTCCCAAAGATTCATATTCCGACAAAAATGTATTATAGGACTGGAAGAGGTCAGGGTCACGCTTAAAACGTCGTTCTAGAGAGTTTAAAGAAGAGCTGGCGATTGATAACGACTCACCCAGGAGGGAAGCATCATCCTTAAACATAAGAGGAACAACATAACGGCCCGTATCATCACGTTGATGCAAGCATTGATACATTTTCTCACAAATAAGATCACAAGGATCAACAGGTGGTTCAGAGAGCACTTCCTCCACTTCCCAGAATTGCTTCATAATGGTTTCGAGAGAATACGGTTCTGTGGCAACCCCACAATAACTAGAAGATGGAAGCGAATAATCATTAGGAACTTTACCCATAATGACGTAACCAAAGATACTATTAAGAGCGATGGGTGTGCCTTGAGAAGAGGCAAACCGCCCACCGTCAAATATGTAGGGAGAAACATCAGCCCCAAGTAGAACCTCAATGCGTCCAGGTTTCTCAAAATCAGGGTCAGCTAGAATAAGTTGATCAAATTCCTCGTGCAATAAATTAGATCCCTGGACAGACGGTGTATAAGTAGTGATTTTTGGCAACACGACAGCATCAGTATGTAGAATCGGTTGCGAAGTATTGTAAGGTTTGATCGTTAAAGAAATCAAACCTGTGGAAGAAAAATTCACAGAACCCCCAATACCAGTAATAGGGCAATGACACCTCTGCACAGGAAAATGCAGACGTCGACTAAATGAACGGGTCACGAGCGAGATCTGAGAACCAGAATCAATCAAAGCTCTGGCTTTGTGATATTGACCATTGCTATCCAAAATCAGTACGTAGGCAGTACCTAAAAGAGTTGTGGTAGACTTGGTCGATATGGAATGACATATTGGAGCTATAGAATGACTATTAGCACTAGACGTAGAAGGTTCTACAGAATCGGGAGCTGGCTTTGGCTTATTTTGTTTCGTGTGTAGTAATGTATGATGTCGATGACCGCACAAAAAACACGATGCTTTCGAGGGACAAGCTGAAGAAGGGTGACCTCCTTTTAAACAATTACAGCAAAGTTTGGCAGATTTAGAGAAATTGAGCCGATCTAAAGCAGATAAGGAACGAAAATCAGAACATTTATAGATGGTATGCTCATTTTTTTTTGCAATATGAACACAATTTTGCTAAGGCAGTAAGAATAGCCCTTTTTGGAACAAAGTTCGGAGACCATGATGACTTAGCATCAATAGATTTATTAAGATTAACGTTTTTACTAACGCAAGGCGAACTAGCTTGTGTCAGGGAAGCTGCTCGTACTTGTTTGTCAATGAACTCCATTAAAGTATTGAACGTTGGCAAAGTATGACCATCATTTTCAGTTTCAAAGGTTTTCCGAGTATTTGAATCTAAACATCTCAAAGCGATATGTAATAAAACAAAATCGTCTAAATTATTCACTGATACTGCTTTAATAGCATTAAAATTCTCCGAAAACGTTTCATGAAACTGGCTGAGTTGTTCAAACCCATCAATTTGCAAAGGCTTAAAACTGAGCATCTGATCTAAGTAACACGCAAGTTGCAATCTTTTGTTTTCATACTTCTTAACAAGAGCTTCAAAAACAACAGTATAATTAGCTTCATTTAACGGAAGGCTACGAATTATAGTAGCAGCAGGACCTGAAACTACTGAGTGCAAATAATGAAACTTATCTACATTATTTAAACTACCGTTTTCATGAATTAAACTTTTATAAGTGCCATAGAATGTAGGCCAGGATTTAATATTACCGTCAAAAGGCACTAGTGAAATTTTAGGCAATTTAGGATTAGGGCACTTAGAAGTGGTAGATTCCAAGTTCTCGTTCTTCAAAATTTTTTCTGCATTTGATTGAATTTCAAAGTAAATGTCATCTGCGGAAGCACCAGATATATCAACATTTAACTTAACTTGGAGAGCCATAATCTTTGCTTGAATATCCTCAAATTCATTATAACTATCAATCAAATCGTACCTTGAACGATAAAACTTTAGACGGATCAGTAAGTGCTGATTTGGACACGTCAAGTAAATTTTGCAGCCGCAAATAAAGTCGTTCTCTGCGGTTTATTAAAATTTTCAGATCGGCCTCGGAAGCCATTGCAATATTTAATGAACTGATGATAATCAGAACAAAATTGTTATTAACAATGCTCCGATATATATCTCTGTTGAAAGTGTGTATTCAAAGCAACATTTCTAAATGCAGCACAATAAACAAGTAAGAAAACGCATTCCACACTATCGCACAAGAAACGACAGTGTTGCAGACGAAAATAAATGAACAAAAACTACTGTAGATAAGCAGGTGTGTTTCTCAGTAAAATGTAGCAAATACGTTAGATATTCAAGAATTACTTGCATGTAATTACGCGAGGGCGTACAATTAGCAAGCAGTAGATAAATTATCATAAGTGATAGATAAGTTTTGAACAGAGGCTTTATAGCCCTTATGTTTAGATGAACAGAAGGCACTGTAAATCCGGCCCGAAGGACCAGATTTATGTCGCGTAGGAGAGCGAATAGTAAGAGCAGGACTTACGTAAGTAGGTTGTAGAACAGTGGGACTGCAGGCCAAGGGGTGCAGTACTTGACTTGGTCTTGTTAGCGAAAATGGCACGAGCGCGCACACCACGAAAGATACGGTGCAACTGGTCGTCTTCAGGAGAGACAAGGACAAAATGGTAAACGGAAAAAGGAGCAACAAAAAACTGGATCCAATATCCAACAGTAAATATTACTGTGCTAATAAAGTATAGAGAAAAGTGCGTGTGCACGAAGTAGTGTTCATGTTATTTATAAATAAACTAAGTTGAAAGATGGCATATTCTTGAATAGCGTCCCGTGGTGTCAAACATTCGGAATCAATTTTAAATTATTTGGAGATAAATTGGAAATAATTGAAAACCGCTTTAAATCCACTTTAAAGGTATAGAAATTCTATCTCTCCTTATGGCGTTGACATGACAATTAGACAAAAGTATTAAACAAAGACTATATCAAATGCACCACCTAGCAGCAAAGTTATGTACGTCATAATATTTGTAATGAAATCTGTGTTAACATATTTGTTTTAAAAAAATTTACCCCATGATTCTAGCACAATTAGCTTCTTAGATACAGCCACATCCAGCCTTAACTAATCACCCCGTATAAGATCATTTTCCGGATATTTTCAATGCATGTATGTGTGCATAATTTGCTAATTACTTCCACTTCCAACCGATGGGAAGTATTGTATCGCGAACAAATATTTAAAAATTTTTATTTGCTCATTCGCTTTAAAATGGCCGAAAACGCAAAAAAACAAAATTTGAGCAAAAAAATTTCTTGTRMGTGTGTCTGTGGTTTTGTTTGTGGACACGATAACTTTCGAAAGACTTAATATATAAACTTGAAATTTGGCAAACGTATACATCTGAACTACCCAAAGCGACTTATTGTTTGTGGGGTAAGTAGGGTATCGGGAAGGGGGCGAAATTGGGGGGTAACCATCCTTTTTTGCAAATTTTCATTTTTTTTTCGCTTTAGTATGTGATGAGTGGTATAACTGCGAGTATTATGCGCTTTTATAAATTTTCGGTGCAGCAAACTGTTTAGAAGATATTAGTAAAAAAGCGTCACTTAAAGAAAACGGTTTTTCCTAATTAAAAGTTTTGACATTTTCGAAATATTTCCAGAAAATCTATTTTGGACCCTACTTGTACGATTATTTTTTAAATTTTAGTATTATGTAGAAAATCAAATTTCTGTACAGAAAGCACTCTTGTAATTTATTTGTTAAGTTAATAGTAAATTCGGGTTTCGAATTTGGAAAAAACTGATTTTATAATTTATATATTTTTGCTAATATCACGAGGACTGTTTGTCTTAGAAAAAATGTGTAGAGAGAAAAAATTCTCAAAACATGATTAGTAATCGTATAGTATAAGAAATAAATACGTAAATGTAATTTTGACAATTGGATGTGGAAGCATTGATTCAATTTGCAGCGTTTTTTTAGTGTGTATGTTTGAAGCCCCATTCGGTATATAACAATAGAAAATTTAAAAAAATAATAGTTTTCAAATATCGAAGTTACTTGAACATGTCGCTTTGATTTTGTGCCAACAAACATGACCTGCTCAGTTTACTATATTATTATTATCATCGTGGATTATTATCACCTACTACATAATAGATAACTGGATTATGCGAACTCACGACATATCAACAAGGACAAGGATGACTCACAGCAATTCTCCGAATAAGTGTGCGACAGGTGCAGAATTTCGCCTCATCACGGTTGATCCTGGGCCGAATCTGTGAAGTCACTACTTTTGTGATGTTGTTTCTGAATAAGTGAATTACTTTGCATTGGGCAATATCAGAAATAACCGGAATATATAAGCCTGTGCAAAACCAAAAGCGGGTATAGGTATTGACAGTTCGTAACCGAGAACGCATACGTGTGTGCATCATTATAAATAACATGCCTCTTTCAATGGACAGGTGGATTGGCAAAGTGGCCATAATCACCGGTACTAGTAGCGGTATTGGAGCGGCAATCGCAGAAGCTTTAGTTGAAGAAGGTGTAAAGGTAAGAAGTTTTCATTTTTGATGTAGTTTAGCGGAAATAGTCCCACTTGTGGTCGTTGCATATGCGGTCAGAGGTATTGTTTAGTTCTTACAACTGAAAATCAGGTAATCAGGAAACAGTTGAGAAGTCAAAGAAGCGCTACAAAGGACCAAACTGACAGTATTGGCAATTAACGAACTGACAACCAACAGTATAGTAATGCAACTCTCTTACCGTTATTACAACCCTGCAATAAAATTTATCTTTCATCTCGAACAGCAGGCGGCCCCTCACAAGTTACCGCAAATAACCGGATTACCATAAATTTAGGTCCGATTTTCAGAAGATGGTTAAGCAGGGTCGGATTATATAAAGTTCACTACCGGTCAAACCAAAACTAGCATTCAGTCTTAGTATTTCTGTGCGCCAGACAAGAGAAGCGAAAAATGAAGTTGCTGACGCTGA
The DNA here is from genome assembly GCA_025024175.1 of Rhyzopertha dominica. Classification (NCBI taxonomy): domain Eukaryota; kingdom Metazoa; phylum Arthropoda; class Insecta; order Coleoptera; family Bostrichidae; genus Rhyzopertha; species Rhyzopertha dominica. The sequence goes on along the minus strand of QCXZ01000043.1, from coordinate 4,444,178 downwards.
CATGGAAGTGCAAATTGAAGAAAACAAGAGGAATCGTCGTTACCTTACTTAAGATGCCAAAGAAATCATAAAAAATGTATACAATTTTTTTTATAAAAAAAGAGTGGAGTGCTCCGTTAAAAGTGACAAGTGAAATGGTTGGTGTCCCTTACACGACTGTGAGAGATATTATTGAAAATAAAGGCAATTCAAGAAAATCACGCATTTCGGAAAGATTTCTAAATATATCAAAAGAGCTTGGGATAGAAATTAAGAAAATGCTGTACCAAATGTATAAGGAAAATAAAGTTCCAACAACGGCAAGTCTGAAATTAAACTTTTGGAATTAGGATATGACATAAGTTATTGCGAAGAGTGGTTCAGAAAATACTTGAGGGGCATCGATTTTAATTATAGTACATTAAACCAACGTTTGTCCATAATGGAAACAATCCGACTAAAAAGAATGAGATGGGATTATATAAACGAAATCAGAAGGTACCGCCAAGAAAATCGTAATATCGTATATTTGGATGAAACGTGGTACGATACCCAGGACTTGATAAAAAAGGTCTGACGGATGGGACAAATAACTGCGTTCTGCAAGCACCACCTTCGAGAGGAAAAAGAATTATAATTCTTCATCCGGGAAGAAGTGATGGATGAGCGGAAAATGGCTTATTACTGTCAGCGAAACAGATCCAAAATTGTTCTGCTGACTACCATTGCGATATGGACTCTGCACTTTTTGAAACTTGGTTTCAGCAGCACAATATCAACAATATCGAGTTGATGATCTAGCGAAAGAACATGGACATATAGTTATGAGTTTGCCACCGTATTATTGCGTCCTAAACCCAATTAATTAGTGTGAAGTACGCTTAAAGAAAGGAATACAAAGAAACAATACATGTCCGCGTTTAAGTTCGGGAGTTGTAGATTTAGTGCGTAGAGATGTAAGTAGTATGACGAAAGAACTGTGGAAAAGCTGTATTTAGCGTGTTATTGAAATTGAAAATAGCTATGTATCCCCAAATTTTCAAAATTTTATAATACATGTTAATGATGATGCTAGCAGTGATTCAGAATTTGACAGTAGTGATGATGATAATAACTAATATATATTTAAGTTATGTCGGTGTAAACTTGTTAGACCTTTTTGTAAAAATATAATAGAGGTATGGAATTATTTTTTTTTGTATTTAGAGCTTTAGATAAAAAATATATATTCTTATTATTTTCTTTTAAAATACTTGTCTTTTATTTACATATTTAGTTATGTTAACCGTTAACCGCATGTTTCCAATAGTTAAAAGATTGTAAAAATATTAAAATGTATTGTTTATAATTTTCGGCTAGCACAGCATTCAACATATTCACAGGATATAAATATTACCGGAATGTTAAAAATCAAATTAAAAATATTTAGGAATGCTAGATTTTTTTGCATATAAAAAAATGCTCAGATGTGCATGTTGTCTAGTTAAATTACAAATTTCATTATAACTAGATATACTTTGCTTGTGCAAAATAATGTTGCTACTCATCTAAAACTACGTACAATTCATTTTGAGAAGTAACTAAAAACGATCGATGTAATATCTCTTATTAACCGAATGATTAAAAACTACTTAGAATAGTATATACTACACAAACAAGAAACGAGTTTTAAAACGACTTAAAGCCGGCACTGGAAATTCGCAAAATCACAAAGAGAGGGTTTGATTTATGAGGGGTCGCGTGCCGTTCCCACCGGGCCTGTAAATGAAAGGAAAATAGCATTGCAGGGTTGTAAAAACGGTAAGAGAGTTGCATTACTATACCAGTCAAATTGCTAGTTACTAATTTACATAGCCCCTTAGTCGAAACAATATTATTTTCTCCTAATAATTGAAAATATGTTTCATTTACACCCGCCACAACAATAATGTGAAATTATTGTTTTATTTATTCTTTAGAATATATCTGTAAGACCTGCCAATTTTAAACCCCAAAATTACAAGAACCGGTTAGGAATTAGGGGAAATGGGTAGAATCATTTTTGCTTAAAATAATTGCATACATCTGTCTTGTTACCGGCTTTAAAAACTGGAATGACTTGCTGTTTTCCAGTTATTGGGAAAATTGCTGCTMGCGTATGCAACATTGAATATACTTAATAGTGGACCAGCAAATACATGTGCACCGAACCAAAAATTATTTTGTTTTTTATTTCCTTAGAAGCTTTGAGTATCTCTCACTCAGCTATAGGTTCAGAACATATACATTGCATATACTGTCACTGAATTATTCCCTTCAAAGCTGTTTTTCGTTGGGGCAAATACACTTGAAATAAATTGGAAAACCTAAAGCGACTAAAGTTATAAACTTAACGTTTGCTTTATTGTTAGGTGGTTGGTGTAGCCCGACGCAAAGAAAGGGTAGAAGAACTAGCACAGAAGTTGCTGGGCAAAAAGGGAAAGCTTTACCCATACAAAGCAGATATAACAAAAGAAGAAGAAGTTCTTGGTCTTTTCAAATGGGTCAAAGAAAATTTGGGCCCCGTCCACATCTTAATCAACAATGCGGGAGTTGGTGCCAACACTTCTCTACACGATGGAGACACTCAGCTGTGGATGAAGGTGCTAGACTTGAACGTGTTGGCCCTAAGCATGGCAACTAGAGAAGCAGTGAAAAGCATGAGGGAAAATAACGTCGATGGACACATAATACACATAAACAGCGTCCTGGGTCACAAAGTTTGCAATATTCCCTTTTTAAGCATGTACGGTGCCAGTAAATATGCAGTGACAGCGCTAACAGAAACTTTAAGGAATGAACTGAACTCTATCGGGAGCAAAATAAAAATTACTGTAAGTTCGTTGGATATAATTTCTATGTTTGTTGTTAACATTGGTTATTTTCTAGAGCTTAAGTCCTGGTAGGGTCCGTACGGAACTTGCGCAGGCTTCGGGTGTCGTGATACCTCCAGATATGAAACTAAGCCAGGCGTTAGAGGCGGAGGACATTGCCGATGCTGCTGTCTACGTGTTGTCGACACCGCCCCATGTGCAGGTGCACGAATTACTAGTAAAACCAATTGGGGAACCCTTTTAAGTTGATAATGGTTCATATTTCCAATAATTTAATAAACTTGTTTATAAATCTAACTTTATCAATCAATAAATAAATTTTATTCAGCCGTCTTCTATTCCCTTTCTCTTTCCATATTATGCGAAATCTTAAAATATATGGGGTGTCACTAAAAGGTCTACACACTTCTACAAAATGTTCCTTAATACTAAGAAAGGTACAGGGTGTTAAAGTTCAAATATTGTTTTTGATATTCGTTAATTACTTTTGCAGACTTCGAAGTATTTTTTATTCGGGGATTTTTTAGGCTAAGGAATTCAAATATGTTGATATATTGCCTGCTACTTGCATGTGGCGTCATCTACAGGGCTTTCCACGGACTTAAAGCGACATAACTTTTTTGTGCTTGGCTTTATCTATTTTTTCGACCGATATATCTGTTTGTTTAACCCTTTTACATAAAAAATGTATACTTTGTAAAAGTCGCTGCGATTGTCTCTTTTTCAGATATTAGCATTTTAGTAATGCAATGCAACTAAGTACAGGGTTTTTATAAATGATAAATGCAACGCTGGTGGGATTGATTTCTGAATTGTTTGTGCCGCCTTTTTTAACTGCTGCAAAACTACAATATGCACGGCGATAGCAGGTCACGATAGTACTGAAGGATGAAGGTTGCAGATCAATGTCACACCACAGCTCCGAGATATGAGCTTTCTGCAACCTTAAAGTTAATTATCCCACAAAACACTACAAAATATATTGAAAATACACACTCCCGGGCGTTTTCTCATATTAAAATATATCAAGTAATTGAAAAATCGACGGATGACAAGTATTCGTCACTTTTATGAGAGGCGGTAAATTGATTTAATCGATAATTTCCATAAGCGCCCTGGATGCAAGAATCATTTATAGAAACCCTTTATTTCAAGAACATTCAACGTTTCAAGCAGGCTTTGATTACAAAATAATCAAACGGTAACAAAACAGTTAACCTTTTCAGTCTGTTTTGTTTTGTCTAAATTAATTTAGGGAATATGGATAGACATTATCGTTGAATAGATTAAAACTTAACCCTTTGCATATGAGAACGATGCTCCTGGCTATCAGATTTTTGTATAATCTTCCATACAATGAAGTTGACTGTTCCTGACATGCTGAGCGATTGTAATTTCGCATTTCTCATTTGAAATCAAGATTAGATTTGGCTTTATATATATATATATATATAAGATATTTGTTTATTTTACGAAATTTGGTATCAATTATGTAACCAGCGTGAAAACAGCAGCCAAAAGATAGCAGCCTTTATTTCCGAATATACCCGAACATACAATAGAAGTGCTAAATATAGACAGTTGTAGGTTATACCCTACAGCCACACACAGGAATATATAAATTACGGTTGCTTCTAACGTGTCCATAAATAAACAAATAACAAAAATATGTGAGTTTCAAGAATTATTTATATCCCTCAGCAGAATAAGTCCCATTTAATGAACTTCCGATCTTTGAAAACAGATTTACTTACTCAATATTCTACAAAATATTGTGAATATAAACTGTTATCTATATCCCAGTTAATAGAGTTGGTGCACTACATCGAAGACCTACTTATTAACAATATTTATAAACAATCATTTATGTCTCGGTTAATAGAGTTGGTGCCACGTAAGTTCTTTAGCAGAAATATTTTCTTGTTAAATAGCTATCGATTTCCGGAAACAGATTTACATGCACTACATCGAGGATCTAATTATTAACAATACTTATAAACAATTATTTATGTCTCGGTTAATAGAGTTGGTGCCACTTAGGTTATTTAGCAGAAAAATTTCCTTGTTAAATAGCTATCGATTTTCGAAAAACATGCACTACATCGAGGATGTAATTATTCACAATATTCATAGACAATTATTTATATCCCAGTTAAGGGTTGGTGCCACGCCAGTTCTTTAGCAGAAGATTTTTTTGTTGAAAAGCTATCCATTTGCGAAAATTGGCATATAATTGTTTATAAATATTGTTTATAACTAGGTCCTCGATGTAGTGCAAGTAAATGTGTTATTGGAAATTGATAGCTATTTAACAAGGAATTTTTTTCTGCTAAACACTTGACGTGGCACCAACTCTATTAACCCAGTTACAAGTAATTGTTTATAAATATTGTTAAGAACTAGACCTTCGATGTAGTGCAAGTAAATCTGTTTTCGGAAATCGATAGCTATTTAAAAAGGAAATTTTTCTTTTATACTACTTACGTGACACCAACTCTATTAACCGAGTTATAAATAATGTTCATAACTAGGTCCTCGATGTAGTGCAAGTAAATATGTTTTCGGAAATCGATAGCTATTTAACAAGGAATAACAAAGAAAGTTTTCTACTAAAGAACTTACGTGGCACCAGCTCTATTAACTGGGATATAGATAATTGTTTATATTCACAAATTTTTATTGAATATTCAGTAAGTAAATCTGTTTTCAAAGATCGGAAGTTCATTAACGGGGAATTATTCTGCTGAGGGACAAACATGAGATATAAATAATTGTTGAAATTCGCATATTTTTGTTATTTGTTTATTTATGAACACGTTAGAATACAACCGTAATTTATATTTTCCTGAGTAAGGCCGTAGGGTATAACCGGCAACTATCTATATTCAGTACTTATATGGTATATTCGGGTGTAATTCGGAAATTTAGGCTGCTATCTTTTGGCTGCTGTTTTCACGCCGGTAATTATGTACATGCTGAATATAAAGCTAAACTAGTCAAAAAAATTTGCAAAAAAGTCTCCATACTGCGATTTTCGTATTGTGGTCTGCAAATTTTGCTCTAGATAGTTTACTACCTGAGAAGTCGGGAGAAACATACGTCGTACATTACAAAAAGAAATGAAATAATGAAGCGAACTGAAGATTGTAAGAACATCGACAGGACGCTACTTGCCTGTTTTGGACGTTAGAAACTCTAAAAGCATCTACTGCAGGGATTAGCGAACTAAACTTGCTGTATGAAGAAAATGTTGATATTAAGGATTGTACTATGCAACTAGCTTGGTTGAATCACATATATATTGAAAAAAGAGAGTGTAGAAAGGTTTATAAAGGTGCTGAAGCAAATACTATACAACGTGTGTCATTATTATATATAATGATTCGCTTTAACTTTCGTAAAAAGGTCTATATACTTGCACTATTGTTACTTACATTTTGTTTGCCATAAAGATGCAACAGAGATATTAGATTTCAATGACCTTCAAAATTATATGTTGTCATAATTTCACAGAAAGTTACTTCAGATATGCTAAAGATAAACACCAAAAATGCTTCCCCATCTTTATCAATGAATCACACATTATCACTCCTATTTTACAAGTTATCCACTACGTTAGAGCATAACTTCAGATAAAGGTTATCCAGTAGAACATTCAAGGTAAACACAATTTTGCCATCTCACTCGCATTGCGGTATATATATCACAACTAGTTGAGACCGGAACCAGTTGTTAACACTAATTCGAGTTGTATCATTGTATAACACTTGCAATTTCAAAATGCCTTTGTCAATGGAAAGATGGGTAGGTAAAGTGGCTGTGGTAACTGGTGCAAGTGCTGGGATTGGTGCTGCTATTGCAGAGGCCTTAGTTGACGAAGGTGTTAAGGTTCGTTTATGATAATGGTGATGTTCGTATTTATTCACATCCGTCATTCAAGCGAAAGAAATAAAGCAAATGTCTTCAATTCATTTAAATATTTTTTCTGAATGTCAAAAACTATTTTATTGCTGGTTGTACCTGTTCTTTCTAAAGTAATATTAAAAATTCCATTAATTTAATTTTAAATTTAAATTTAAAATCGGTTTTCATTACTAGTCAGTGATATGCGTTCACGTGTAAACTTTTTGCACTATAGCCTAGATTTTAAGTAGAAAATATAAGACGATAATATATTCTGGCTAAAATGTATTAGGTACACGCTAAAACTAAATCGAAATTACTTTGTTTCTAATTTCCTTATTTTGTAGACTTCTCCATCTGTCGAATTCGTTAATATTAAAAAAAATCAGTTTTTTTAATATATTTATTACTTAGTTCAGTAATGAGAACTGCTGGTATACCCTGTCAATAAAACTGATTGCGATCAAGGAATAAGGGTGGCGTATGAAACTGCCCGTCTATGTCAGTTTATAGTGATTGAGGAGTTCATTTGACCGATTCAAGGCGTTTAAGCGCTTTTGACAATACTGAACTGCTCGTTCTCGTTGTACATAAGGTGCTTATTATTAAAGGTCTTTATTTATCAAAATATACAGTACATCTATATGTATAAAAAATATAGTAATGGGGGGCGAAGTTCAGCCAACAGCCCTCACATGAAAAGCTGCGGTTGTTCTCCCACTTAACCCCCAGCTGAAAAAAAAATAGATTCATACTACATGAAACTGCTCTAATCGGGACACCCAAATGCACGCCAGCACCCAGTTAAACATTGTAATTTTAAATTTATTTTGTTCAAGACTGACTGACTTGTACCCCAAGCAAATATTTATGCAAATGTTTTTGAAAACATAAAAGAGTACACTGCTTAATGCTCTGAGGCAAAGAGTTATAAAACGAAACACATTCACAAAGAAAACGTCGTTTACCCATCTCAGTGTAACATAACTGCATACCTATCAACCCCCTATGCCTCAGGTTCAGGAGACTGACGTCGGTGCGAAAACGAATTTTATTACACAGATATGATGGTCTTCTGTCAAGTAAAATCCTATGCAATAGGCAAGAAGATTATATTTTCTTATACCATAGATGAGCCTAACGCAAGCATTCTGAAACCTTTGAATCCTTATTTTGTCAATAGCTCTTAGGCACGGACCATACACCGAGTCACAGTAGTCGAATTGTGAAACAACTAGACTATTCGTTAAGATCTTTTTCATGTTTCCTTGCAAAAGTGAACGGTTTTGATAAATACACTTTAAGGTGTAATAAGCTTTCTGTAAAGTCTTAGAAACGTGAGTGCCAAACGAAGATCAGAATCAATATACACACCCAAATTTTTTGCAACATCAGTGATTGGAATTGAATTTCCATTAATTTGTATATCAAATGTGTCTTTTGATGCAAGTCTGTTACACTTGCGGCCAAAAATTATAACATTTGACTTCAACAGGTTCAAAAGTAAGCCATGATTTATATGATTATATTTAAATATATTTAATATTTAAAAATAAACTACATTTTAGAGATAGCTTTCATCAGCTTTAATTGCGCTTTACGTCATCATCTCTGGATATGTCTAAATTCCATATATCCTTGTTTTCAGATGCTTCACTTACATGCAGTTAGATTTGGTTAAGTAAGTAGCTAAGCTAGACATCGCCTATGTATCTTTTTATTTTCAATAAAGCCCTTATTAAATTAAATTAAATTAATGATCATTGTTACTTGCTTATTTAGTTCAATGTACCTAGTTGAGCAACGAGAACTGCTGGTTTAGGGTATAGGTCAATATGGCACAATAAAATTGATCTGCGATTAAAAAGGTTGCGATAAAGTAATAAAGGTGGCGTATGAAACTGTCAGTCTGTCCGTTTAAAGAGAAGAATTATAAAATCAGTTTAGAGTGATTGAGGGCTTTTGACAGCACGCCTTTCCTGTTTAGTCGAGTCTTCTGGCCATAACTAACGTATGCCCAAACAAACTAGCTCAATTACAAGGTATTATATCGTTTGATTGACAACAAATAAAAATAATAAAATGCACAATAGTATTGATAATTGAGGCGTTTCGAGCAGTACTGTTGGTAACCATCCATCAAAAAACTACAGATATTTCATAATTTCTGTTTATCTACACAATGCTATTTTCTAAAACAGACTTTCAAAATAGATTATTACATAGTTTATGCGTTTATAATAGCGTATGCTACGCGCTCATCGCTGATGTTACTGTACTAGAAGCATTGTTTTTGTAAAACCATGAAAGGTTAGAAGAAGGAACAGGTGCAGAATTTTAATTGACCCTATTTTAATAATTTGATTGATATAAAAAATATGTTGAATTCTACAGATCTTCATATTTTACAGGTGGTGGGTATCTCTCGTAGGAGAGAAAGAGTGGAAGAACTTGCGAAAAAGCTTGAGGGTAGCAAAGGAAAGCTTTATCCATTCAAAGCTGACATCGTCAAAGAGGAAGACATTCTTGAAGCATTCAAATGGACCAAAGAAAATCTAGGACCAGTTCATATACTGGTCAATAATGCAGGTGTAATAGCTCAAAATACTTTAATCGAGGGAGACACTGAGCTATGGAAGAAAATACTGGACACAAACGTGATGGGGCTATGCATAGCAACTAGGGAAGCAGTAAAAGGCATGAGGGAAAGCAATGTTGATGGACATATAATACACATCAATAGTGTTCTCGGTCATTATATCCCGAATTTTCCAAACGTAAATATGTACGGTGCGAGTAAATATGCTGTCACAGCCTTAACGGAGACTCTTAGAAATGAGTTGAACTCCATCGGAAGCAAAACCAAAATTACCGTAAGTGTTTTCTTGTATGTCCGAATTAAACAAGCTTATGGTGTCTTTTAGAGCATCAGCCCTGGTTTTGTACGGACTGAGATAATGGAGGCAGCGGAATATAAGATGACTCCAGAGATGGAACAAATGGCTGCGTTAGAGTCGAAAGACATTGCTGATTCCACGATCTACGTGTTGTCTACACCACCACACGTGCAGATGATAAGCATAAAACAAAATGAAATTATGAATTGTACACGTCATTATTTCATTTCAGGTGCACGAGTTAACAATAAAACCGGTAGGGGAGTTATTTTAAAGACTGACATTTTAATGTTTAATAAACTGCTACAAAACCGTAAAATGCGTTATTATTAAGAACGCCGTACAGGTTTAAATTTCTGCGCTAACTTTTGATAAATGAGAAGCAGCTTATGTAATGCGGCCATTATAGTTATTATTATACCTATACATTACTAAGGAGGGCAGTTTTATTTATCAGCGTTTGAGAATACTAAGTCAAAAGCTAGATGTAGCGGTGTAAAAATGAAATTATTTTAATTTCACGTTTTAGGTTTTCCAAAGTTTCAATACAGTCAACTGCAATTCAGTGATATTATTAGGATTATAACATATAACATAATAATTTTGGTTTTGTATCTATCTATATGGATGCTATTATTCGATCACGATGAAGTGAAAAGAAATAGGATATGTTATTTATAACTTAAAGTGTGGAAGGTAGACGGCTGTGATTAATTATGACACTAGAAGGTTATGGGAATAGCAATCACTAGTTAAGACAAAAACTCTTTTCAATTCAGCCAAACATTTTATCCCTTCTGCAGGGCGCTATAAGATTACATAACAAAAGGATGTTCGCCCAGATACATGATCCTTCGATAAATTGCAGCATACGAAAAATTCGACGACTAAATTTATATCACAACACGTTAAAATTTACAGCTATAACAAGATGGTTGCACACATGTGTTCTTACAGAAAAAGAAAATGACAATTAATTGACAACGATTAGAAAATTATATACAAATAAATACTTGAAAATTATTTGAAAGTATGAACAAGGTAAGTATAAATTTTTGACAAACCTTTAATATCTGACTTTTTATAAATACTATGAGTCTCTATTAAACAATCTTTTCATCAAATCCGGTTCAGTACAGATAATTTTGACATCATTAAAATTAGAAGGATGACCGGTGCTCGTACAGTGCTCGGTTAATACAGATTTAGGTAATAGATTTAAGACATATGTTTCTCCATCTTTTTTTTCTAAATACCTACGTCTGTCCAATTTAACATGCAGAATACGAGTTACAACCAATCTTATAAACAATATTAGATCTTAAATTATTAGGAATCTTATCCTTGACCTGAGAAAAGACAGATGCGATACTAACCACAGTAGAAAGCAGAAAGAAAAACTTGATGTAAGTAATATCCTTAATAATGTTGGGGATTCTCTCAGTTAGGTCCTCAATGTAAGGTAAGTTACATAATAGCATAGATGTGGATAAGCAATATTATGATTTAAAGACATGGTTGAAGAGTGATCTGTATGTCTCCTGGCATCAAATGAATGTATACACTTATTAATGAAATACAAGGGATATGAATTTTCCATTAAAATTAATTTAAGTTTATCAATATTATTTTTTTACGAAGGTTGGGAAATACGTACTACTCTGTTGTAAAGACATTGTACTAAGTTAAAATTCATACTCATTTAATGGTAGAAGTAAAAATTTAAGTATCTACCAGATGCAGAGGGTTTGATATACCAATCAATTAATATTTTATTATCATTTGTCCTTACAAGTCGAGTGTGAAGGAACGGTATACTACTATTAGATTCTAATTCAGTTGTAGATTGTATGTACATTATTAAGAGGGGCGTTTACTTACAGCGAATCGGGTCATTTTAAGCACCTACCGTTTTACATTTTACAGAGTTATTCGAAACTTTTTCAAAGTGAAATTTCGACATGGCAATGACAAAAGATGTAGCTACAACGTAGAGTTCGAGTTTTTTCTCAATTTGGTACGGCAATGTAAATATTTGTTGTTATATTTTGCTTAAAAATGCGTATTTTTGGCGAGCTATTTCTCGAAAACTAAGGCATATGAATGAAAAATTCGATCTCCACGTTGTAGCTACACATTTCTTTGTACACTACCAAAAACATGAACACGATAAATGAGTAAAAACATTCAAAAAATCTAAAACCGCAAACCCTTTCGCACGAGTCCGTCACGAGAGCGAAATGCGAATGCTCATCCCCACCAGGTCCGTCGCGTAGTATCCAGTGAACAGTGAGGCTAAGATACAATCCTGTCGGGAATGATCGAGCGGTATACGATCTATTCCGATATTGTAACATAGCAACATCAGTGTGATCAAGTAACACTGGAAGAACAATTTATATTTATTGTCAGTTCAATATAATTAATAATTTGTACAAGTCACTGATACAATAAACGTGTTACATGGTGTCGAAACCCGTCTTTTAATTAAGAAAATAAGATTAAAAGAAAGAAAAAATGGCGAAAGAAGCTGGAACAGAAGCAGTGCAACATGGAGTGTCTAGAATAAGACCACCAAAAAATCTGACAGTTTCAAATGATATGGCCACTACATGGAAAGAGTGGTTGCAGCATTTTAACTGGTATGCAATAGCAACACAGCTAGACAAAAAACCACACAATGTTCAAGCAGCAACTCTATTAGCAACAGTAGGACCAGATGCAATAGCCATTTTTAATACATTTAACTTAACAAACTCCGAACAAAATAATATAGAAGTAATCAAAGAAACATTCACAAGACATTTCACTACCAAAAGCAATCTGACATATGAACGCTATACCTTTAACAAAGTACTGCAAAAGGAAGGTTAAACTTTTGACAAATTGCTCACCAGTATTAAGGCACAAGCAAAAAATGTCAGTTTGACAACTTGCATGACAGCTTAGTGAAAGATAAAATAGTTATGGGAATTCGATCTAATGCAATTCGAGAACAACTATTGACTGAACCTGATCTAACGATGGAGCAAGCAACTTCAATCTGCAGAGCTGCGGAACAAGCAAGTCGACAGTTGAGCGAAATAACACAAATTGATTCAAAAATCAGTGCAACAAAGTCCTCATACCAAACGTCTAAAAAGGCAGCTGAATTCTACTGCACAAGGTGCCTACAGAAGCATAGACCTCGAGAATGTCCAGCATTCAAACAAAAGTGCTTAATATGCAAGAAGAAAAACCACCTAGCAGAAACATGTAGAAACAAACAAAAGTCAAACCCAAAAATAAAGCAAGTAAGACAGCAGCAGTACAATACAAGCAGTGATTCAGAAAGTGATGTTGAAGAGGCAGTATACATCAACGCACTTACCAAAAAATCTAAGTGCAGCGACAAATGGATAGAAGAAGTCATTGTAGGAAACAAGAAATTTGTTGCAAAACTGGACACGGGAGCAGACTGTAACGTCTTGAGCAAGAAAACAGCTAAAAAAATCCACGCAAGTATTACCAAATCCAGAGCTAAAAGGATAGTGAGCTTCCGCGACCATAAGATGGACATAATTGGAGAAACTAAGGTCAGATGCATAATCAATAATATTAATGCAATTGTACTATTCAAAGTAGTAAGTGAAGATGTTAATCCTGTCTTACGTGCTAATGCATGTGAAAAATTAGGACTAATAATAAGATTGCATGAAATCCATGTCGAAGACATAAACAAAAATTTGTTTAAAGGACTAGGATGCATAAAAAACTTTGAGTATGACATAGACCTTATAGAAAACCCCCAATTTGACATCCATCCAGCCCGCAAAATACCACTCGCTATCAAAGAGCAGGTAAAGAAAGAACTAGAAAATATGGAATCGTTAGGAGTAATAAAAAGAACAGAAGAACCTACACCTGTAGTAAGTCCAATGGTAATAGTCCGGAAGAATGGGAAGATAAGAATTTGCATCGACCCTTCAGGAGTCTACAAATTTGTATTGAGACGTCATCATCCGTTAGTGGGAATTGAAGAAATAGCTACACGGTTGGTTGGCTCCAAATACTTCACCAGGCTTGACTGCTACAAAGGATTCTGGCAAATTCCGGTGACAACCAGAACAGAAAAGTACCTAACCTTTGCTACACCATGGGGCAGGTACTCCTCACAAGACTACCATTTGGATTGGCTGCGTGTCCTGAAGTATTTCAGCAGTTAATGTCAAAATTATTAAAAAACATTGAAAATACGGAATGTTCAATGGATGACATTCTAATACATGGAAATTCTCTAGAGAAGCTTGAAAGACAAACACGTCAAGTAATGGAAACACTCAATGAAGCTGGACTAAAACTCAATAAAGATAAATGTATCTTTAGAGCACAATAGATAATATTTCTAGGCCACATATTGAGCCAAGAAGGTTTGAAACCTGATCCTGAAAAGTTAGCTGTGATCCAGAACTTCAAAATTCCTAGCAACAAGAAGGAATTACAACGAACTCTAGGTGTAATAAATTATTTAAGCAAATTTATTAAAAATTTGTCAGAAATAACAGAACCTTTGAGGACCCTACTACGCAAGGAAGTCGAGTGGAGTTGGAATAAAGAACAAGATGAAGCATTTAAACAACTAAAAGAAGCACTCATCACTCCACCAGTTTTAGGGTACTATGATGTCAATGAAGATGTCACGATATCAGTTGACAGCAGTTCTAAGGCTGTAGGAGCAGTACTATTGCAAAAGAATAAGCCAATTGCTTATGCAGCTAGAGCGTTGTCAACAGCACAACAGAATTGCCCACAATAGAGGAAGAAGCACTTGCTATAGCATTTGGCTGCAATAAATTCAGTGAATATATATATGGAAAAAATCTAATAATAGAAACTGATCATAAACCACTGGATATTATTTTTAAGAAACCTTTACATCGAGCTCCATCAAGACTTCAAAAGATATTATTTGATTTAGCACAATATGCACCCAAGGTGATATATAAAAGAGGTCAAGATATTCCGATACCTGATGCACTAAGCCGAGATATAAAGCTTGATCCTAATGAGTCACTTATTGTGGAAGATCTGGAGGTTAAAACAATTAACTCGTTTTCACGGAATGGTATAGATGACATAGCTTATTATACTAAGGCCGACCCAGACCTTAATATGCTAATTCAGTATATAAAAACAGGATTTCCAGAATCGTACAAAGAAATGCCAGATAACTTGAAACACTATTTTTCATTCAGAGAGCAGTTATCGTACTGTGCTGGAATAATATACAATTCAAACAAAATTGTGATTCCAAAGACCCAAGTTCAACGAGTTATCCAGAGCATACATGCCGTTCATTTTGGGATTCAAAGCTCAATACGCCGAACTCGACAAGTTGTATACTGGAAAAACATGAATAAAGACATCCAAGACTTTATTGAACGATGCAAAATTTTCCTAAGAACTCAACGGGCCAATGATGCGGAGCCAATCATGTCGAAAAAAGTACCAGTTCTTCCTTGGCAAATAGTTGCTTCTGACTTATTTCATTTTTGAAATAAACAATATATTGTCATTGGGGATAGTTACTCAGGATTTATTGATTTTACGAAACTTTACAACCCTTATTTCTTTTTCTGCTGCTTAATTTTCTTCTCTCCGCATTAGTATTAGTATTAGACTGCCAATATTTCAACACTTAACAAATAACAATTATTGTGTGTAATAAGGACTATATTTTATATTTCACTTCTTAAACTACGAAACTAGACATAAAAATTCCAAACACCGCTTGACGCAAAGGGCAAGGAGCAACTAAGGAGCAACCTGGAAAATGAACATAGGTATCTGCATTCAGTTCAAATCAAGTCATTTCTGTACCGTGAAAGTAAAAATACCGAGACTAAACCAGAGTAAAAGGCCAACACCTACATTTGCATTTGCACTTTCGGTTGTTTACTTGGGATTGCTAATTTGGAAGCCATAAATAATACCGAACAGGGTTGTAAATCTTAAATTATTGCTTTGTATCCATAAAGCAGAAATCATTGTGTCATTGTAAGTTTCTTATTTGTCAAATTTTTTTCTTCTTGTTTTAAAATATTGATAAGGTAAGATATACACTACAAAATGGCGGGGACAAAAATTCGATATTTTGTTTGTTGATAACAATAAAACAGGATCGCAATGATCAAAGTATTTTAGAAAGCATTTAATTACTTTTTTCCGTCTTACTGCCAAAAATCAGGATTTTTTTTCCTAGCCATTTTGTAAGATTATATTAACGTAGATTTAGACTCAAAGAATTATTTTGAACGAGAGATATAGTGGTGGCGTTTTTGTTGCATCCGACGATCGTCAGAATTATCTGATAAATCTTGTGGAGCAAAACCCATTAAAAAGAATTGGTTTGTTTCTAAATTACCTAGTTAATACTTTTTGTTGAAATTGATTTTAAAATAGTATATAAATATTTTGATCACTTTCACTTCTTAGAACCTCATTTAATTATAACTTCTTATAAAGAGAAGTTTATAATGAACTTACAAGCTTTCCATAACAATTTAATTGATAATATTTTCTCTACAATGAAATTATTTTCTGGGCTATACATATTTAATTTACTTAAACAATTATCTAAAAATACATTTTCTAACAAAGAGCAGTTAAACACAAGAAAAAAGAAATAAAAATACCCTTAAAAGAAGCATTGTGAAGCAGGGTTGCCAGAGACGTTAGATAAATGACATAATCATCAGTCAAAAATGTAACATATACAGGGTCGCTACAAAGTATTAAACCAGCAGGATATTTCAGGTTCCGTTTGACCGATTTCTCTGAAATTGTACATGGGCCTATGGGTAATTAAAATGCATTTTCTGTTATATGGGCGCATTTTTTTTAAATGGGAAGGGAGGTCAAACTTGTACAACTTATTGCTCCTGAGTTGAAAAAAGTGCGATAAAAAACTAGGGTCTTGCAAAAAACTTCCGAATAAAAACCATATCCATTATCGCTAAGTAAGAACAAGAATTCCAGGTGTCTCAATTTTTCTTGTGTCTGGTGATAATTTTCATTCACTTTGTTACTTGCAATCCCAATGCCTCACTTAACTGAACATGATCGCATCGAAATTTTGATGATGATTGGTTATGGAGATAGAAGGCGGAGTTATTCGGAAGTAGTTGCACTCTAGAATGCAATTCATAAAGATAGTGAACCAATTGCCAGATCAACAGTTATTAAAACATTGCAACGTGTTGACGAAACCGGCGGTGTTAAAAATCGTCAAAAACCAGGTCCTCCAAAGGTTGCTACTAGTGAGGAAAGTAGCTTGAATGTCCTTTTAGATGTGCAAGAAAATCCCAAGTGTTCCGTACAATAGCGTGTTCTCACTCACCATATTAGAAGAAGATCTGTTCAGAAAATATTGAAAAAAAAAGAGAGGCGAAGATGATTACTGATGAAGCGACCTTTTGCCTCAATGTGAATATGTGAATAGACATAATTGCAGATAAATAAGTCCACATACAACACCCTCAGAAAGTGAATGTCTGGTATGGTATTATCGGTGAGCACATTATTGGGCCTTTTTTCATCGTTGGAAGTTTGAATGCGGTCAAGTATTTTACAGCTCTTGCACGACCACATTATACCAGAACCTGCCCCCTAATCGTTAAATGCTGCGCGTCCTTTTGAACGGATATGGTTTCAGCAGTCAACGTTCGTAGTTATTTGAATGCGATATTTCCAGAAAGATGGATTGGTAGGCGCGGAGCGATAAAATCGCCAGAACGTTCCCCTGATCTGAAGCCGTATTTATGCTAATCGGTCACTTAATGCAGAAGATTTAAAAGGACGAATCAGGGCAGAAATTCAGAACTTACCTCCAAATATACTACAAAGAAAACTTTTACTCATTGCTGTCAGGAAGTAAATAGGGAACATTTCGGGCGTCTTCTGTAATGTAAATTTGAATAAATACTGCATTTTTCACGGAATCATGCTTTTGTCTTTTTACTTTTTGGATACCCGATTTACAATAAATCGATCAAACTAGACGAAAATTATCACGAGTCAAGGAAAAATGGTAATACTTGGCTTTTTTGTCCATTTTAGTAATAAAGAAAATTGTTTTCATTCTTTTCGTTCTTTGTCGGGCTCAATTACTGTATATACACTTTTCTCAACAATATTTTGTACAAGTGTGATACATTTCTGAAATCAGGAAAAATATCCTTTTCAATGATGTGCCTTCCCCTCCCATTAAAACAATGCAACTTGCACCCATATCTTGGAAACGAGAGCTGACACGGAGTTGACAAAAATCTAGAAAATGCATTCTAATTACCCATAGGCCCCCAATTTCAGAAATATCGGTCTAACAGCACCTGAAATYTTCTGCTGGTTCCATACTTTCTAGCGACCCTGTCTAGCATACKTTTTATCTAAAAACCTTTCTTGTMAAATAAAATAAATGTAAGTAGTATGAAKTGGCTAGCATGTGTTGTACAAGTTCGTATCGAGAAGCAATTCTTTGTAGTATATCAATGTACAGGGTGTCCCATTTTCGTTGTAATTGTAGGGTATCTCGGTAACTATTAATGCTAGAGGGTTGGGATTTCGACATTACTGTATTACTTTTTTGTTCTGAGTTCAGCTGTTTGACATTTTTGTATCGTCTTTTGCTTTAAAGCCATAGCCAACTTTTGGAAAATGTAACATTTCTCCAGCTCTCAATTTCTCGCTTGGGTATGTAGATACAAAAAAAAGCTGTAATGACATTTTTTATAGATATTATTATTTTGAATCCAGTGGCGTACCCCGTAATTTTTTAGGAGGCCACATTTTTGAGATATAACACGAACTTGCATTTTTTAAATGGAAACCATAGTTGGCTTTGCTATGGTTGAAAAGGCCTATTTTTTTCTGATTAAAAAATGTATCCATTATTAGGTTTTATTTTACTAATTTTGGAATAATTTAGATTCTTTAAAATAATTTAATCATATTTTACCTTTACATCCAGGAGGTTCTGGAATAAGAAACACACGATATAATATATATTATTAAGTAAAATATTTAATCCTTTAAAAATAATATATGCATATTTGAATACATACATAAGACTACTAAGAGCGCTTATGCATTTTTTATCGATTATCTAGGAGGCCATGTAGCTAATCAAAATGATTGTTTATTTGGAGATAAGTACCTATACATTGTTTATCATAAAGTATTTACATCCATTTTGACAAAAAACGTAAAATCTCATTAAATTATTACGAAAATTGGAATAAATTCAGAATTAGTAAAGATAAACCTAACAATATATGCATTTTCTTAATCAGAAAAAATAGGTCTTTTCAACCATAGTAAAGCCAACTATGGTTTCCATTAAAAAATGCAAGTTTGTGTTATATCTCAAAAATGTGAGTATGCCACTGGATTCAGAATAAAAATATCTATAAAAATGTGTCTACAGTTTTTTCGTGTCTACATAGCCAATAGAGATATAGAGAACTGAAGAAATACTACATTATTCAAAAGTTGGCTATGGCTTTAAAACAAAAGGCAATATAAAAATGGCGATGGTACAGCTAAACTCACAACAACAAAGTAATACAGTAATGTCGAAACCGCAACGCTCTAGCATTAATAGTTACTGAGATACCCTACAATTACAACGAAAATGGGTCACCCTGTACTGTTGGTCTCCCTAAGAAATCTGTTTAGAAATGTAAATCAATAATCAGGTACAAAACCAGAAGGTATGTGGTCAGGCAGTCAATTTGCGACAAGTTGCTCAATCTGCACCCTCAATGAAACATCATTTTAATGATCTTTCAGGCGTTATGCTTGCTATTAGTATGTATATCTGTTTTTTTACATATACTGATCATCGTGAAATCTTTTGTAAACACTATGTAAACGTATTAATCCCAAAATCAGTTACGTAATCCGTATAATCTCTAGTAAGATTTGCGAATCAGTTTTGTTATTGATGAGTCAAAAGCTTTAGTCTGCAATATCTAGATGACTGTGAGAATATGGTGGACAACAGGACTTTTTTTTGTAAATTATCAGATAAAACAATTGTTTCTTCAGATAAAGGGTTATTTGTTAGAGCACATTGTTTTGTTCGCGTTTTAAATATTGTAATATAGTTTAAACGAAAAATGCAACTGCTCTCTTTGTAATATAGAGTGATCATAGCTAAAAAATAATAATTGTGGATAAGGCCATTTCCGAAAATAAATGAGTTCTGAAACAGCCACGTATATTTTTGTATAACCCACATTCCATTTGTAGAACTGTAAAACATAATATTGCACAACTACTCAAATGCGATAATAAGGCTTTTAGTCTGAAAAATAACTGCAAGTCATCAAACTAAACTTTTTACGATCAAGGACAGCGATGACCAATATATATATATTTAGGATACGATACTTCTAAGCAATTATGTTTTGCTCGCCGTTGTAGAAGGTTCGCAATCTGGCTTCATAAGGCGTTCTGTAAAATTAACGCGTTGAATAAATAAAATTGAAAATGGTGTTTTCATTGGAAAGATGGGTTGGCAAAGTTGCTATAGTGACTGGTGCTAGCGCTGGCATTGGTGCTGCTATTGTAGAAGCCTTGGTCAACGAAGGGCTAAAGGTATGTTACTTGTTAGAGCTAGACTAACCTCTAGATCTATAGAGATAAGGTAATAATTCCAAAGCGAGATAACATTAGTAGTAGTTAAATGTTGATAAACATTAAACGTATGCGTTAGAGAGGTTGAGTATGTCTATTACTTATCGTTGTTTTTATACCCAGTTCGCTAATTTGTTGTGCTAATATAACATCTTGCTGACCTAACTTCAATTATTTAAAGTGACCGACCAAACGATATACAACGAATATAATACATTACTACCTACTTTAATTACCGTATAAGTGGTTCCTGTCTAGCAGGACAGCTGTTTGAAAACAAAATATGTTCATCATTAGTATGTCGTGGAAGTTTATTTTTTTAATTCATGTAAGTTCAACAATTTAAAAACCAAGAAAAACGACACCACGGTGTTGTCTAAAAAATGTTTTCAAAGACACAAGATACATATTTTGTGACTAGTGTTTTTAAAGTCTTATTATTATGCAATAACAGCAAAAACTCTGAGAATCCTGCTTTGACATGAATTTTCTTCTATGTTAAAGACAACATCAATATTACAATTTTTAAACCATCGCATTAACTAGCATACTAAAATTTTAAGATGCGCATGAAAATAGTACGATGGTGGTTTATTATATAAGCGATGAACCGCAGAACTATAAAGTGTTCGCTCATGTAGAAAAGTGTGATATATAAGATGTTTTCTGGGAAAGATCGCTGTCGTTTTAAAACACTGACAAAAAGTTATTGGTCTGATGTTTCGATTACACCTGTAATCTTTGTCAAAGACGAAGAACCTCAAAATTCATCTGACACAAGATCAAACAAAATTTTACTCAGGCGAAAGTTTTTTACAAAAAGAAATATATCATCTTAAATCAGCGCTAGTGAGAAATGGTTATAGCAATAACAGCACAAAGTAAATTAAAGCTGAGTTTGCTTTATGTACAACGCTTTTCGGAAAAATTAAAGAGGATGCTTAGAAAACATGATATTTTAGTTGTTGATAGTACGTATAATAATTTAGATAAAAAAGTTCTACTAAAGATAAAGTACATTTAGAGAGTGAAGGTGTTTACAAAATTACTTGTTCTTGCGGCAAGTGTTACATAGGTCAAACTAAAAGAAAAGTAGGTACGCGTTTGAAAGAACACATACGTGCTACTATTTAGGTTGCAATAGATAGATAAATCTTTCGTAGTTGAACTCTCATATTTGATTAAACACATTATTGACTTTGATAAAACAAAAAATTTACATAGAGAAAAATATTATCGCAAACCTCTAATGAAAGAAGCTATAGAAATTTGTAGGAATACTAATAATTTAAATAGGCATTGTGGAAATTATAAGTTAGGTGACATTTGGAAGGATATTTTGTAGTTATCTTTTATCAAGTGGTTCGTGTATATTAGTAGGTAGGTATCTTTTGATGTCGAATCATTGTTCAATAGCGTACCAGTACCTGAAGCTTTAGAATTTTTGGAAGATTTTATTGAAAAAAATAAACTTGATAGAGCGGTCATTGACGAATACTTAAAGTTAACAAAAGTGTGCATTGAACAAAACACATTTATATTTAATAAAAGATTTTATAAACAAAAATTTGGATTGGCGATGGGCAACCCTCTTTCACCTTTCTTAGCTAACCTTTTCTTAAGCTACCTGGAAAATAATGTAAAAAATACAAATGAATTTCCGATACTGTGGTATAGATATGTAGACGATGTTTTTGCTATAATAGATAATAACTTTGATATTAATAACTTTACACAAAAATTAAATTCATTACATCAGTCGATAAATTTCACTTTTGAACTAGAAAAGGATTCTCAATTGCCATTTTTAGATTTATTAATATCAAGAAAAGATGAAACAATCACGTTCAATATTTACAGAAAACCGACACATACAGATAATTACATAAAAAACAGTTCTTGTACACCTTTCAAATACAAAATGTCCGCCTTTAATAGCTTAATACATAGATTGCTAAATGTGCCATTATCCACAGAAAATTATAAAAACGAACTATCATACATATATAATTTAGCCAATTCAAATGGATTCAAAAAAGAAATGATCAGTAAGTTATTGAACAAACACAAATATAAATTAAATTTACAATCTTGCACGCATCTTAGTCCAGAAAAAGAAATCATATTCCATAGAAAATTTACATACCATCCTTCAATAGAGCATAAATTTCAAAATTTATTTTCTAAATTTAATATAAATCTTGCTTTTGGAAACAACTACACATTAAAGAACTTATTAGGTAACACCCTGGATAAAGAAGATATGTTAAACAAATCTGGAATTTATGAAATTAAATGCTGTAACTGCCCAAAAAAGTACATTGGCCAAACAAAACGTAATGCAAATATTAGATTCAAAGAACATATGTACCACGTAAACAATAGAAATGGAGAAAAATATGCACTAGCTTTACATAATATTGAAACAGGTCACAAATTTAATATTGCCTACGTCAAGAACATAAAACCGTCCACACGCGTCAACTTGAACCCCTTAGAGGCTGTTTACATGAAACGCAACTCAAGCCATCTGCTAAATACGGATCTCACGCCCTTAAATAACCCACTTATCGCAATAGTCAAGTCGAAAATATAATATAAACAAATTCTTTTCCCACACCACACTACTCTGTACCTATCTATGTTTACAATATGTTTAAATGTCTTTACTGTTTTAATTTAGTTATACTTGTTAAGCCACCGAAGAAGGCCGCTTGGCGGTTGAAATGCTGGCATTTGGCTTTGCCAAAAATAAAAGTTTGGAAGTAGGATTAAACAAGTGTTTTATTATTATTAAGTAGGTAGGTAGTTCCTTTTTCGTCGTTAGGTTCATATTTTATCAGGTTGGCACGTCTCGCTTCCTTGGTGATTTGTTTATTTACTTTCAAAATTTTGTTTGATCTTGTGTCAGACCAATTTTGAGGTTCTTGGTCTTTGACAAAGATTACAGGGTAATCGAAACGTCAGACCAATAACTTTTTGTCAGTGTTTTAAAACGACAGCGATCTCTTCGAGAAAATATTATCTTATATTATGGACGCTGAAAGCATTCACCCTCGTAAGTGTAATATATGTTCAAAAGTCTCATTAAGATCAAATAATTATTGGTTCAGCTATATCCAGCTATATATTTCCTAAAACTCCACTACAAATTTGAAACCAGTGAAAGCCTTGTTGCCAAAATATGGACAAAGAGGGATTTCATAATATTTTTCGTTATCCTTTATGTAAATTTGCGTTTATTTGATGTCAATTTAAAAATGTCACACAAACTATTTGTCGTCGTGAGCGTTTTATCATAGGTATAGACTTTTTTTTAAATTGCCCAAGCACGTTTAGGACAATAATTGAGATAATACAGCAATGGTGCTTGCCTCTTATTGTCTGATTGTGTATGTCGTTTTTGTCGTCGTTGTCGTTTATAATTTTAACGGAAACTCCAGCTTATCGTTATTATAAAATTAGTTTCAAAACTGGAAACATTGTCTAAAACTAAAACTAAATGATGCGAAGGGCAGAATGCCGCATCCAAGTATCATTATCATAGCTATTACATATGCATAACAATAACTGTGGAAAATTGGTTATTGTTCGATTCAGTTTAGTACCGGAGCAATTAGATGGCTACAGCATCTGGCTTTTTGAAGAAGGGGCACATACTTCAATGAAAATTTTGTTTTTTCCACATACCTTTTTAACTTGCAGTATTAAACTTTCTATACTCTTTTGCTTATTTTAGCTATATCAGTAACACAGAAAGGTACAATGCAGATTTGGTTTCAAAAACTCGGAATTAGTACTTTCAATTTGCGTACGAATAGTATCTACAAAAATTTAAAGAACATGATGTTTTCTTTCCAACTTGCTAGAACGTATTATTGCTTTTTTCAGGTGGTTGGCATAGCTCGCCGGAAGGAAAGAATAGACGAACTAGCTTCAAAACTGAAAAACAAAAAGGGAAAACTCTATTCTCTCAAGGCTGACCTTACCAATGAAGAAGACATTCTCAGGGCCTTCGAATGGGTAACCAAAAACGTCGGTCCAGTGAGCATTTTGGTCAACAACGCTGGCGCAATGACTTATGGGATGCTTCTGGAAGGCAGCACTGAGGCTATTAAAAGGACCTTGGATTTGAACGTTTTGGGACTCACAATAGCAACGAGGGAAGCCGTCAAGATCATGAGACAAAACAACATCGACGGACACATAATTTTGATGAACAGTGTTGCAGGACATCGTATATCAAGTTTTCCTGGAATGAATATTTATGGAGCCACAAAGTATGCTGTTACAGCTCTGACCGAAACGATAAGGGTAGAGCTCAACCATTTGGGCAGCAAGACGAAAGTTACGGTGAGATAAACTGCTAAATTCAATATAGGTTAAAAGAGTGGCGAATTGTGACGTTAAGAAGAATAGTCATTGTTGTCTGCGACTGATTTGAAAAATACCAAACCAACTCCACACATTAATTTTAAAGTTAGATCGTCATCAATGAATTACAATTCGAGGATTTGATTAGCTACATTAGGCCATAATAAACCGTTTAAAGTAAATTTATCGTAATCCACAAGTTGATACTAAGAAAGATACAAAGTTTTAAAGTTCAAATTCAGTTTTTAATATTCTCCAATAACTTTTGCAGGCATTGAAGTATTTAGAGAAAATTTTGTATTCTAGGTCGAGTAATTCAAATATGTTGATGTATAGCTACTTGCATGTGGCGCCATCTAGAGGGCTTTCCACAGACTTGAGACGTCATAATTTTTTTGTGTCTCTCTGTATCCATCTGTTTATTTAATCTTTCTCCATAAAAATGTATACCTTATAAAAATCACTGTGATTGTTCCTTTTCGAGATATTTGCGTTTCATAATGAAAAGCAACTCAATTATTTCAAGAACATGCAGCGTTTCAAGCAGGCTTTGATTACGAAATAACCAAATGCTAACACGACTTATTTACAACAAAGGACCTCTACTGATAAGATTTGATTTCTCTCATGGCCAGTACCCAACTAGCAACTTACAGCTTTATAATGTTCAGGCAAACGTTTATAAAACAATTTTTATAAAACAGTGGAACTCTTGTAAACATTGTTACAACACAAAAAGGCGCATCTTTATAAGACACTTTAGTTATATACAGTATCCGATAATGGTTTTAGTAGGTGTTATAGAACAGTTTTGTAGATAGTTACAGAGGCGGTATAAATATTACTATAAATCAGTTACAAAACGGATTTATATCAATATATTAAAAAACAGTTTTATAAATGATACAACATTATCTATTATGCGACAATTCTGTTGCATTCAGCATCTTCAATGGGATATTTCGGTATTTTAACTGATTTGGCGGATAATGATTTATTTCTTAACGATTGGGTAAAGTTGCAATCCATATTCCTCTTATGTAAAATAAAACATGTCTTCAGACCGAGATATATACCGCACTAGATGACACAAAATATGCGTAGTATTGAATTGTAGTCACAAGAAACTACTACCAAACACAATTTTCTGTGAAACATATGCATATATATGTACAAAATTTTTAAGCGCTTCAAAAATAATAAGTATTTCATCAATTTAAAAGAAATATTTGCGAAATACAAAAAATGTTTTTAATCACGTGGCAACTTAAACCTATTTGCAATGGTTATAAACCGCATTTTATAATCATTTTTGTTTGAAACAGAACTTTAGTACATTACTTTTTTGTAAAAAAGATAATTTTTAGTGGGCTTTACGCAATGGCGGCCATATGTGTGCTTATAATCATGATAATAATATGGCTTCCTCTTTATAAAACACGATTATCACAGAAGAAATTGTTATATTACAATTTTTTTACATGTATCAAATCAAGACTTAATATAATAGTTTTGTAGGTGTTCACAAGATTACGATTCAGTGTTGAATAACACATATTAAAAGTCTTTATAAAATAATTAATCTCCACTGGGAAAATGTTCTATAAAAAGTTGTGTAAACCTTTATACAATGAGTATAAAACGGCGCTTAACATTGTTTTATAATTTTGCTGTGAAAACTGCAGTAACAGTAAACTATATAGCAATTTGGTGTACTGAAGCTGAATACTCATAAGGGAATACCTTATAAAATAAAATAGTCATCGAGGAACAATAATAAAACAACAATAACGCAAATATGCCTTTCTATTTGGAAATTTTAAAATAATTTTGCTTGTTGGGTAGTTTGTACAAAAAAATAGACAAAAAATATACAAACATAAACGCAAACAAAAAAAGATTAGAAAGATTTGACAACCGTTTTAAAAGTCCGCCATAAACGCGATTACAGTAATTTGTTTAAGCGAATGTGGTGGTCAATTCTGGCAAGGTATTTTGCAGATGATGCACATACACTTCCTTCGTTAATCTTCTTGGTAGGATGGCAGGACCGATTATAAAATTGCTAACTTTTCCCGCCACACATTAATTTCTTCAACTGATATTTTGTGGTATGGGTGTAGAAACGGCTCTTTGAGTACTCGATTAACGACATTTTTGATACACTTATTTCTCTATCCACTCGTCTGGTACTCTCTTCCCTATCTTCTTCAAGGCCTTCCATAATTTCTTCTTCAACTTCAGGAATTCTTGCAAAACGCTGCCTTCCGCAACCCGTTGTTTCACGAGCAAAATGACCCCCCCCAAAGCGTCTTTCAACAGTAGCGAAAATTGAATGGCTTGGCATACGCCGATTTGTAAATCTATATCCTTGGCAAAACTCAAAAGCCAATAACACGTCCATATATTCCGCATTGGTGTATTGTACGGCCATAACAAAAACATATATAAGTTTTCTGAATTATTAAAAGAAGTAGAAGTAAAAAGACTTCTGAACCTCAATAAACGTTTAGTTGTCTTAAATTTGAAAATAGTGTTAGTTAGATAAAACTATGGCAACTAAGCTGAAAACGTTAAGTGTTGTGTTAGCGTTTAATTATTTTGTAATCAAAGTCTGCTTAAAATCCTGCATGTTCTTGAAATACTTGGGTTGCACTGCTTTACTAAAATGCTAATCTCGAAAAGGAACAATCGCACAAAAAAGTTATGAAGTTTTAAGTCCGTGGAAAGCCCTGTAGTATTAACAGTCGGTACATCAACATATTTGAATTTCTTGACCTAAAAAACCTCGAATACAGAATTTTCTCTAAATACTTCTGTGCTTTCAAAAGTTATTGAAGAATATCAAAAACAAAATTTGAACTTTAAACGCCCAAGTATCAACTTTTGGACTAAGATAGGTTTACTTAAATTGGTTTATTTTGATCTAAGGAGAATATGCTATAAGTGTGTAAAGACGTTTTAGGAACACCATGTGTAACCGACTGAAATCGTCAATAAAAGATTTTCTTTCACAGAGCATCAGTCCAGGGTACGTAGAAACTGAATTTCAATCGGCGGGAGAATTTCCCCCAGAACTTATGAGTAGAATATCGTGGAAGGGACTCGCAAGTGAAGATATAGCGGATGCTGCAGTATATGTCCTCTCTACACCACCACATGTGCAAGTAAGTATGCCAGAGAATTGTAGGAAACGTCACTGAATTTAATTCTCATAGGTTCATGAACTGACGATAAAACCAGTAGGAGAGAAATCCTAAGTTCCTCAAGGCAGTCAATGACTATTAATATTCACTTTATCCTGTTTCACAATGCTATATTTATTTCATCACACCATACCAATAAAGTTTGATGAACAAACCAATTTTGTGTTTTGCTGCAAACTTATTTATAATCGATTGAAATGAGGTCGCATAAGAGTAGAAAGGTTTCAGTCATTTAAGCTTTATTTTATCTTCAAAAAGTACGAGTGGAACCAGTCCAAGGTCTTATTATTAGCCATGGATAAAACAAAAACAAATTTGATGCTACGAATTTGTTCAAAATATAAAAAAAAATGGCTGGATGGAGTGTGTAGGGAAAGTTTACATCCGTATAATGTGGTAAATGATTCGAATGGATCAAGACACCTGAGCATATTGTGTTGAAGGTAACTACCAAAATGGTATGCCACAACAATTCCTTATGACCTTGTATCCAAGTAGGAGAGGGCTGAATATAAAACAAAGGAATAGCACTGCGTAGAATTTATAGAAGAATATTTTTTTACGGACTTTAAAAGAGGTAACACTGCGGACAGTATTCAAGAAAACAAAAGTTGAATATACTGAAAAAATCAAAATAAAAATATTTTCACGACAATATCAGGCATTTCACAAAGAAACTCTAATTGCTATAAATATTGAAAACTGATCCATTAACTCGAAGTGAAGTGTCCACTTTCTGTATGTATATAGATAGGTATGTAATTTTCAACTTTAGAAAGTTCTACTGTATCCATTATTTAGAAATATGCAACAGGCAAAGCGCTTTCAGCAACCAACATTAAAATTATTTAAGTGTACTAAATAAAAGTTATTATCTATGAACTTATTAACATCAAGGCTTTATGGACTTCCTAAAGTACACTAAGATAAATGTCCTATCGGATAAGTTGTTTCTTACTTAAATTCCCCGTATTATAAACTAGCTAAATCGTTAAATTTGATCCTCTGCGAAGTTTTGAATTTTGAATACTCTTGTGTTGTTAAAAATCCACTAGACTTGACCACTAAACTTAAGAATTTCAAAATTCCCCAAAATTCTTGTCATGTCTTTTTCGATGTCAATAATTTATTTCCATCAATTCCTCTAAAAGACCTTAAAAATACTGAACAACATTTTGAAATGTTACTCAGCATTGTTACACACAAATTAGGCGGTTTCGTTATTAGAATTTGTCATTACTCAAATTTTTTTTTTGTTTCAATAGTAAACTTTTCTTACGAAACTGAGGATTAGCTATGGGTTCGTGAATAATTTAAAACAATATGTTTTCAAAAATATTTGCATTTATTTACATATTAAATTAAGGTATCATTATCGTTAGATGTATTATGTTTTTTTATAGAACATCGTTATGACTTACTTTATAAACTCTCTAACACTTCTATAAATTTTTAGAAAACCGACACGTACGGGCAATATTGCTTCTTATGTTTCTTTACACCCTTATACTCAAAAAAATGGCCATATTCCATTTTCTTTTTAACAGACTTTTTAAGATACCTCCTCCTTTAAATGCCTTTGAAAAAGAACTGGGTGTAATTCTACAAATTGCATTTAATAACAACTTTCCAAATCATTTAATACAAATATTATACTTTAAATATTTAACAAAATTGAAGTCTTCTTTTAACACCATTTACGTTGAAGAAGCCAAAATTTGGTGTCTTCTTAGGTTTGTCTGTCTAGTCTCACTTAGTTTATCTAGAATTGTTTTCCTCATATAGGATAAGTGATTCTTCTACGGTAGACAGTGCTTTCTCGTTTTGTTTGCAATTACGTATTTTAACAGTAACTTACTAGAAATTATCAATCAACATGCACCGCTTATAATTTCACGTTGTACTAAAAAACCATTTCCGTGGCTCACAGACAATATTTCTTTTATGATGAAGTTGCGCGACAAGGTACTCGTAAAGTTTCGTAGAACTAGGCGTCCGCAGCATTGGGAATATTACAAGTCTATAAGGAATCTCGCAAATTCGGCCATAAT
The DNA here is from genome assembly GCA_025024175.1 of Rhyzopertha dominica. Taxonomy (NCBI): domain Eukaryota; kingdom Metazoa; phylum Arthropoda; class Insecta; order Coleoptera; family Bostrichidae; genus Rhyzopertha; species Rhyzopertha dominica. The sequence continues at coordinate 4,414,239 of QCXZ01000043.1, read as the reverse complement.
TAGAGAAAAAGGCATATTTAGAGTTTTGCGTTTCTAGTAATAATCGAAGGAACGTTTATAAGAGATTAGAGTTTTTGGGTGTAAACATTAGTTCTAAAACTTCGGGATTGCCTAATGTAAAGAGTATTTTCTGGATATACTAAATAAAGGTTTTGTATTAAGTCAGGATCTGTATAATAATTACTTGGAAAACAAACTTAATGAAAAGCAGCTGGATTTTGAATTTGTGAATGAGTCTGATGTTGTTGAAGCATTGTATCCGCAGGCGCCGGGCACGATGGCTTAAGCATTGATATAATAAAATGTAGTAAGCCGGTCTTGCTCCCATTTATAACGCATATAGTCAATTTTATAATTGGGTATAGTGTATTTCCCGATGCCTGGAAACTAGCTTTAGTTATTCCCTTGCCAAAAACTAAGTGTCCGCAGGAATTAAAGGATGTGAGGCCGATTAGCATCCTTAGAGAATCTTAGCCAAGGTACTCGTAAACCATATTGATAGCAATAATTTGTTGCCTTCATTTCAGTCAGGGTTTCGCCGGAGATTCAGTTGCGAGACAGTACTATATGAAATGTTAAAGATGACATTGTGTCAGCCCTGGATGGAGATAGACTTGTTTTACTAATACTTTTAGACTTCTCCAAGGCATTTGATATGCTTAATCACCCATTATTACTTATGGCAATTTTAAAATACTTTGGATTGTCAGAAGGTGCTGTTAATTTATTTGATAATTATTTTCATCAACGTAAGCAGAAAGTTAGAGTGGGAGACAATTTGGGCCTATTATGTTCCTTATTTACAGTTCTGTGCTTGTTTCCAGCATCAAGTATGGACAATACTATATGTATGCCGATGACACCCAGTTGTATTACACGGTTAAAGTTGACGAGATTGACTCAATGTTATATAAAATTAGTGACGATCTTAATGCATTCTCCAAAGCGGCCACCGAACATGGGTTGCTTGATAAACCCCAGTAAATCTAAACTTTTATTATTCGGCAGGGAGCACGGTAGTAATTTGCGGTCTTATATAATTAGTAAGACAGACCTTGTTATTGATAATTGTCGGCTACAATGTTGTGAAAGTGCTCGAAACCTTCGGGTTATTTTTGACACAAAATTAAATTTTACTGAACATGTCTCCATGCTTATGCAGAAAGCCTTTTGGAATCTGAGAATTTTATATAATTCTAAAAAAATTTTGTGAGTTATTTGTCCTTTCCCACTTTAATTATGCATCAAGCGTGTATGGTACTGGTACATCCAGACTGCTGAGCAGGAGGATACAGCTGATGCATAATTGCTGTCTCAGACTGATCTTCGGCGTCCGCAGGCGACAACCAATCTCACATAAGCTGGGGGTGCTGCAATGGCTGAACATGGAATCGCGTCGCTATTTGCACTCTGCTGTATTGTATTATGTTATTATAAACATTAAACCTCCCCCACCCCAAATCTTTACAATAAAATTACATTTAGGACGGATGAACACAACATAAATATTCGTCACAAGGATTTGCTTTCTGTTCCTAGACATAAACATACATATTACCGAAAGTCTTTTTCATATGATGTTTGTAGTTTGTACAATTCCGTTCCACTACATATGAAATCCCTCTCCACTGCCTCTAGTTTTAAGACGTCTTTGCGCAAGTTTTTGATGACTAATAATATTTAACATGCCGGTCTGGATTTCGTGGGGCTGTGTCTTATCTTTTTTATAACTCTATTACGCACCTGGTTGTGGTTAGCAATGCAAGTTTTATCTATTGTGCTACATTCAAATTTAATATGGTTAGAACAAGTATTTCGGTTGGGTGGAAGAGCAGTTCGCTACTTTTTTTAGTAGCAACTGAACCACGCCATTTCATCGCCACTTGACTCGTGATTAGTTTCCTTTTGTTAATGTTATAAATAATTATTTGTTTTTAAATTTGTTCTTTCATTGTACTGGTGGGATGAATAAAGCCATTCTCATTATTATTATTATAAGGACAACATTTCGGGGGGTATATAGTTATTAAAGCAATGATTGCATTCTGTTTATATTAGACAAACGGGAAGACATTTTTTAATTAGAGGAGTCGAACATTTAAAACAATTTGAAAAATATAACAATACTCTTTGTTTGCTAATAATTTATTGTCAAATAAACATACTGCCACAATAATATAAATCAATTTCTTTACATTTTTGCAATAAATCATATTTTTTTGAAATTTTACAATTTTGAATAATTTTTATGATTATTCTAAATTCCTTAATTGATCATTAAACTTGGAGGTAGAGTGTATGACGCTTTATTTTTGATATGGTATTCCCTACAGTATACATATATAGAGTTTCTATAAATGATTCATGCAACGCCGGCGACGTTGATTTCTGAATTCTTTGTGCCGCGTTTTTATAACTGCTGCCAAGCTATACTATGCACGGCGATCACTGAATATCAATAATCGCGATACTACTGAAGGGATTGAAGATAAGTTACAGTGACGAAATTAATGGCTTTATAAAGATTTTACAACAATTTACGATTCTATTTTTCTTTCAAAGGTAATAAATAACAATAATTATATAATTATATTATATAGTTGATAATCATTCTAAGATATACGATACACAAAAATGGCATAATTCCGCAAAAAGTTTTTTGCGTGTTAATATTTAGAAAAATATCTAGAATGCAAAATCAAATGTATTCTCATATAATTGTTTCAGTTAGTCTAAAGTGGAGAAAATGAAAATGATGTATTTCCGCAGAAAGAAATTGTGACTTTATTTTTAGGCAGGCTTCCAAATACTACATAAACCAATAGTTCTTCCTCTCTTCCATAACTGATTTCAATTTAACAAAAGCTGAGCCATTTGGTTATTTCGTACAAAAATCAGGGAATGTAGGTTTAAATATTCCCCTTTTGAGCGAAGTTTTCATTTTCTTCAATTAAGCAATTATATTATAAAGCCGGTATTTGTTACTGAATGTGTTCCCTTTAATAGGTATTAACAATTATGTCATTAAAAGGCAGGGGAAGGAGCCACTAAATTAACATAAAAACTCATATCTGCAGGAACACCTGTAAACTTCTTAAACAGAGAAGAACGTATTTTTGGTAGTTTTTCATTATTCCCAAATAATCGACAACCACTTTTGAAGGGGTGTCTATCTCTCTAAAACGATAAAGTCTGTTCGTTAAAAACTTAATCCCCTCCAGCAGACGAAGTTCAAGTACCTACTACAAATTTTAGTAATGTAAAAACATTCTCGGAGTTGTGTAATGATTCGCAGTCATGTAAGCCGAATAATTTAAATAATTGTGCTTTTAAATTAACAGACTTAGTTATCTTATAATTATAATTATATTAAAAAAATATCTATATTCCAAGCTTAAAGATATGCAACAGAATTAGGCAACAAAAATATGACTGGAATGTGATCAACTCCGATAAAAGAGATAAAACCGCATTGGCTATACATCATTTTGAGGATGGACATAACTTCGATTTTAATAAAGTTACTATTATGGGTAGGGAACCTAATAATTTTTAAAAAGAAATATCAGTGAAATGATTTGTATACGGAAAAATTACACCATCAATTTTAGAAATGATACTATAAGAACTTAAATATGGTATGCAATAGTTTACTTAATAAAAACCGCTGCAAATTGAATCAATACCACATCCAATAGTCAAAATGACATTTTCGTTTTTATTTCTTATACTATACGATTAGTAATCATGTTTTGTGCATTTTTTCCACTGGTCTCTAAATAACCAGATGTCGCATAAGTCATTCAGAACTGTGATAAGTAGCCACCATGCCGCTGGTACTCGTACTATCAATTTAACGGCTCGTTCAAATTTTAGGTTAGATCCTTAACTATATAATATGGTTATGAGTAAACGTAACATCAAGTTTGTACGGTACATGTTTCTTACTCAAACACTACAACGATAATCTTTTGGAAATCTGCAGACAGATGATGAGTTCACGATTTTAACCGTCAATCATTGTATTATTATATCATTATATTTATCGCAGAAGCGAACCATTGTCAAAATTTTAGTACAAGGACCAGCGGTTAGGCGCTAAAGTGGCGTAAATCTATCATAAATAATTTACATGTATTTTGGTACATAAGCGACATCCAGTTATTTAGGGATCAGTGATTTTTTTCTCCCTACACATTTTTTAAGGCAAATAGTCGTGATATTAACATGTATGATATTTTGTAATGGGCAGTAATTAACTTTCACTGTATATAATAATATATAGTCGTAATATTAGCAAGAATATATAAATTTTAAAATAGTTTTTTCCAAATAACTCGAAGATTATTAACTTAAAAAATATTACAGGAGCGCTTTCTGATCAGAAATTTGATTTTCTGTATAATACCAGAATGAAAAAAAAATCGTACGAGCAGGTTCCAAAATAGGTTTTTTTGGAAATATTTCGAAAATGTCAAAATTTTGGATAAACTTTCTAAGACACTTTTTGTGAGAAATATTATTTCCTATCTGATGGTATTTTCATTTTTTGAATGTGTTAAATGTATTCGGAGATATTTAGGAAAAACCGCTTTCTTTAAGTGACGTTTTTTTTGGTAATATCTTGTAAACAGTTAGCTGCACTGAAAATTTATAAGAGCGAATAATACTCGCAGTTATACTACTAATCACATACTAAAACGAAAAAAAAAGAGCAGTTACCCCTCAATTTCGCCCCCTTCCCAGTACCCTACTTACCCCACAAACAATAGGTCGCTTTGGGTAGTTGAGATTTATACGACTGCCAAATTTCAAGTTCATATATTAAGTCTTTCCAAACTTATCGTGTCCACAAACAAAACCACAGACACACAGACCAGAAATTTTTTTTGCTCATGGTTTTTTTTGCGTTTTTGACCATTTCAAAGCGAATGAGCAAATAAATTTTTTTGAAAATTTTTTCGCGATACAATACTTCCCATCCGTTGGATGTGGAAGTAATTAGTAAACTATCGACGTAATCCTGAATGTAGTGGTATTAGAGGTAGGTTATGATTTTATTGATTGTTTATTAACTTATTAACTAATATGAAAGTGATAATATGTGTTGCTAAAGTTTGTAATGTCGGATATCTGTCTAGTGTTTTATGTCATTGTGATTGCTAATTTGGTGCTATGCTTCAGCGTTGATAAAAATGTAAATAACTTCGAAACGTCAACAAAGACACAGCGTCTTTTATGCGATTTGTATCGTCATAATATCTTACTCCAATAATTGGAAGTTCCTGACATACAGTATGGTAGGGCAATGATTACAGCACTAAGCAAACATGAAGGTCATGAGAAGTTAATTGAATATACGCCCCATGACTGATCCAATAGACAAATCCGATCTTACAAAAGCATTATCTTTGTATCTACTAGTTGTTTGTTTGCAATACAAATGCAGCAGATATATTGGATATCAATTACCATTACCAGCAATGTACCAATTATGTAAAACCAGTATCTAAGCACATAATTGCAATAAAACTGTCATCAATTATACGTTATCATCATTACGCAGCAAATTACTTTAGATATTATGCTAAAGATATACATCAAAAATGGTGTTATCGCATATTTTCAATGAATAACACAGTACCAATCCTATTTTATGTTATTTACTACGTTAGGGTAAATAGATAAAGGCTATCCAGTAGAACGTTCAAGGTAAATACAATTTTGCTATCTCACTCATGTTGCATTATATAAATCACAACTATTCCGCACGGGAAGCAGCTGTTAATATTAACTGGAGTTGTATCATTGCGTAACAGTAACAGTTTCAAAATGCCTTTGTCAATGGAAAGATGGGTAGGTAAAGTGGCTGTGGTAACTGGTGCAAGTGCTGGGATTGGTGCTGCTATCGCAGAGGCCTTAGTTAAGGAAGGTGTTAAGGTAAGAATAGTTTATGCTAATTTATTCACATCCGTCATTCAAGGAAAGAAAATAAAGCAAATATAGATAAAGGCTTGTCCCTTGTCATCAATTCATTTTAATATTCTTTTCTGAATGTCAAACACTATTTTATTCTTGATTATACTCGTCTGTTAAAGTAATATTATCTATCAAAATTGTGTCGAATTCCTTCAAATTTTTAAAGTTTAACAATTCTTAATATCTATATTACAAACTTGCGTAACGTATTGTAATAAGTAATCAGTGTATTCAAACCGTTTTCATACTCCTTTGGGACACAAAAGATGAAGCATATGTTTCGACGTCTTTCCTTTCACGGTTATATTAAGTATATTTCACTTACAAGTTGATTTTTCTCCAAAGAATGAACTAATGATCATTGCCATGGGCGTACTGAAGGGGGGCAAGGGGGGCAGCTGCTTTCCCTGGACCTGGACTGCCAACTCTGGGCCCTTCCCACCTTCAGCTAGTTAATTAATTATGTATTTACGAATTTGTCAATGAAGTGAAAATTATAGACAAGCTTATTTCACAATTTTCATCCAGAACTCATATTTGACCTATGCAAATGACATTCAATAAGTCGTTGTCAAACGGTTTCCAAGGTTATTTTGGCCAAGAGTCATAATACGATTTCTACTTCAACTCTACTAATATGCTTTCTTATAGGGATTGTTCAACTATGCATGATTCTGTTACGTGGAACACCCAGAATCGGTCACATATTTGTATCTGGCGGTAACTCCAATCTTCTTAGTTTCAAATTTCAAAATTAATACAGAGAAACAAAAACTTTCTTAGCATCTATGGTAAGTCGAAGTAGCGCTTTACGGATAGTAAACTTGAAGCTAGAGTAAGGCAATTTTTTATGTAGCAAGGTATAGAATTATATATGTTGCTAATGTTGGACGAGTATCCTCTTTTAAACAATTCAGAATTATGACTAGGTATTGTTAATTCATCTTTTTTCCGTACATTAATATTATGAACGTCTGTTCTATACCTTATTTTATTATAAAGATATGGAGGTGATTTGTTTACTAAGATTTTATGGAACTGACAAGCAGCACGAAGGTATCTTCTATTTTTCATACTCAACCAAGAAATAGAATTACGATCTTGCGTGACATGTGCATTTTTCTTGAGACCAAAGATAAGCCTCAAACAAGAATTTTCAATTACTTGAATTTTATTAGTTCTTTTAAAGTCTAACCAAGGCCCGTATACTATTGCTGCAAAGTTAAAATTTCAAAGAACTAGTGCCTCACTGAGCATTATTTTAGTTTTTATATTTATAAATTTTCTAATGCTGAATATTTTCCTGAGATTCATATAGGACTTCCGAATGCATTCGTCAATGTGTACACAAAATCCTTATCTAAAATCCATAATTAAACCTAAATTTCTAACAGATTCAACAAAATCAATACGCTGGTCATTGATAGTCAATACAATTTTCATTACATATTTGCTGTCTAGTAGCCACATCAGATGTCTTTCCAAATAATATGGCTTTACTTTTCGCTGAATTAATTAGCAATGAATGATCGGCAGCTGCAGAACGAAAAAGTTTTAGATCAGAATTTATTCTTCTAATCGCCACATCAAGATCACGAAGTTCGAACGCATACTGTAATTGTGTATCATCTGCATAGCAGTGATAGCTACAAAAGTGAATATACTTTAATAAAATAGATGAGTAAACAGAAAACAGCAAAGGTCCCAAAATTGAACCCTGGGGAACACCACTAACCACGGGACTCCATCCAGACACTCTTTGCCCAATCTGAGTACATTGATACCTGTTAGTAAAATAGCTCTCAAACAATTTTAACGCATCCCTTCCAATGCCGACATAGTGTAAAATTGATAGAAATAATCTGTGATGGAATGTGTCAAATGTATTTGAAAAGTCGAGTAAGACCACTACACACAGCTTACCCTCATCCAAAGCTGATATAATATCATCTTAAATTTTAAGAAGAGCCGTCTCACAACTGTGCCCTTTGCGAAATCCAGATTAAAGTTCTGGAATTATTTTGAACTTAATCAAATGGTTTCTAAGCTGCTCGGCTAAAACCTTTTCGAATACTTTCGAAAGAACTGGCAAAATACTAATAGGCCTGACATCTCTCATTTCTTTTGGAGTAGGCACTTTAGGTAATGGTCTAACCTTAGACTGCTTCCAGGCATCCGGAAAGGTGCAACTACCTATAATGGTATTAATTATGTGAGTAATTATTAAAAGTGTAACTGGAAGCGTAGTTTTTAATATATTTAGCGATATTCCATCAATTCCAGCAGCGTTACTTTTAAGACTGTTAATGAAGGTGAACACTCTATCCTCTGTAACAAATTGAAAATCAAAGATCTCATTGACTGTATCCAGCCGTTTACTGTTGTAGTTTTTGAAGAGAATTTTGTCTAGAACAAAGTTTACATTAGCATTTTGCAAGAAGAAGGTATTTAAATCGTTAATATTAAATTCACCCAAAACTGAATCTGTGTTTTCAGATGCTTTGAATTTAACACCAAGTTTTTGTAGTTCTCCAAAAATACTATGTTTATTATTTCTACTGCAGGTTTGATGTTCTAAATACGTTTGTTTTTCTCTGTTGACCGTGGAATTAATAAGGTTTCTTAAAGTTTTATAATATTCCCATTGAGCGGGTAGTTTAGTAAGATTGAATCTTTGTAGGGCTCTTTTACGTAATTTTATCATCATCTTTAAATTCTCAGTTAGCCAAGGTGCTACTTTCCTGGATACTCTCGAGGTAACGACTGGTGCATGCTTATCAATAGCGGCAATTATACTATTCTCTAAGAACCTCACTTTACTGTTCACGTCATGCGTATCATAAATGCTGTGCCAAGACACACCCTGCAAATCGTATTGCATTTTAAGTTTAACTAAGATTAACTAAACCAGCAACCTAAATCATCTACTCATCTTATGTTAAACGTGATAGACATGCAACTGAATGCGCTAGATATCACCTAACTGAGATCATCAATAATTGAAGTAGGCAACACGAGCTTTGTGTTATCAGTGTATATAAAAAACATAAAAATCTTGGGTCTTAACAGAAGATGTTTTAAGTCACCTTGCAGAAAATCAACGAAGATTGTTCATGAAATAAATACTTCGTTAAATACTTAGGTACATAATCCGATAAAGGCACATATTTATTCATGTTGAATAGTTCAGTAAGGGAAATTCCTGCTTTGCCCCCCCACCCCTTTTAGACCAAAAGCTGGGTACGCCCATGGTCATTGCTACTTGCCTCTTTAGTCCAATTTACCTAGTTCAGCAACAAGAACTGCTGGTTTAGGACATAAGTCAATATGGCACAATAAAATTGATCTGCGATCTTGATAAAATCAGTTTACAGTGATTGAGGGCTTCAAAGTGCTTTTGACAGCACGTCTGTCCTGCTTAGTCGGGTCTTCTTGCCATAACTAACGTATGTCCCCAAGCAAGTCATTGCCGATGTTTAGACATTTGTCTAGTTAAGTTAATTACAAGGTAGTTTTTCGTTTGGTTAACAAGGAATAAAGATAAAATTAAAATACAAAATGACATTGGCAGTTGAGGCGCTTTGAGCAATACTGGTAAGGGACACCAGTAATAAACTAAATATTTCTAGATTTCTTGTAATATATCGAATCACACACTGAAGGATGGGGTTACAGGGTGAGGGGAGAGAGTATGTAAAACGCGAGAAACACACATTAATTACTGGTACTCATGTTCTGTGGTTGTTACTTACTATTAGCAGTAACGCTTTCTTTATTGGAGAACAATAGACTGGGAGTTAACTAGAATCATTGCGTATAATTGGCTTACCAACGGACATAACGTTTCTGATTATCTACACAATGTTATTTTCTACGGTAGAATATTACATAGTTTACGCGCATGCAATCAACAACTCCTAGAAATAAAGACAAAGTGCTGCAGCGTGACGTCATCGCCTGTCATCCTACGAAACACGTACGTTATAAGGGGTTTTGTGTAGTTACGAGTATTTGTTTCAAATAATTTAATGCGGTTTTAGCGATTAATATAATAATAAAACTAAAGATACAAAAAGGACACGAATATACAAAAATTAACAAACAATTTAAATAATAGTTACATAGATAGCGAGGTAGGCAGGCAATAAATATTATACAGGTATGCAATTAACTGTTCGAAACACAATAGCAGAGAATATAAATAATTATTAAATGATGATTAATTTTGGAAATCTGGTTATTTACATCTAGGTTATTGGCAATTGCAACAGCCCAAGTAATTGTCGGCCCTGGCGTGTGTTCTACTTTGAATATGGTTAAGCCATTCTCGTCAAAAATAAAAAACCAAGTTTTATTCAAATTAAAAGACCGAAATAATTGTTTAAGTTCCTCAAAAGCTGTATAACTTGTAAGTGTCTTATGTGTCAAATATTCTTGTTTGCTTTCTTCAATTGCTTGTTGAAAACGTATTTCATCTAATTCTTTAAATTTTTCGTCTTAGCTTTTCCGCTATATCATTTTTTTTCGATAAACATTTGGGACAGTTCAGAAATTTACTTGGTACGCTTGTTTCTTTTAATCGTGGCAATGTTAAAGAAACTGAAACAATCTCACCGGTTTTTATATCCTGTTGAGAAAYTTTATAGATAAAATCCTCCTTATCAAAGTGGCACTCACACACTCGACTATGGTTATTTGGTACAAATTTTTTACGGAGATATTTTTTGTCTTTTACAGGTGGTCGGTATAGCTCGTAGGAGAGAAACAGTGGAAGATCTTGCGAAGAAGCTTCAAGGGAGCAAAGGAAAGCTTTATCCAATCAAAGCTGATATTGTCAAAGAAGAAGACATTCTTGAAGCATTCAAATGGACCAAAGAAAATCTAGGACCAGTTCATATACTGGTCAATAATGCAGGTGTAATAGCTCAAAATTCTTTAATCGAGGGAGACACGGAGCTATGGAAAAAAGTGCTGGACACAAACGTGATGGGGCTATGCATAGCAACTAGGGAAGCAGTAAAGAACATGAGGGAAAATGATGTTGACGGGCACATAATACACATCAACAGTGTTGCCGGTCATAAAGTTCCTAATTTTCCGAACTTAGATATATATCCAGCGAGTAAACATGCTGTGACAGCCTTAACTGAGACTCTTAGGAATGAGCTGAACTCCATCGGAAGCAAAACTAAAATTACCGTTAGTGTTTTGTTACTTGACGGAATTAAATAATCCTACGGTTTGTTTTAGAGCATCAGTCCTGGTGTTGTACGGACTGAAATATTAGAGGCAGCTGGGTCTGAAGCAACTCCAGAGATAAAACAAATGCCTGCGTTAGAGGCGAAAGACATTGCTGATGCTACGATTTACGTGTTGTCTACACCACCACATGTCCAGGTGAGAAGATAAAAAAACGATGAAACTATGATGAATACTAAATGCTGTTATTTCATTTCAGGTGCATGAGTTAATAATAAAACCTGTAGGGGAAATATTTTGAATTTATCCAAAAGACTTGTATTTTTGTTTAATAAACTGTTACAAAGCTATAAGGTGCATTATTTCTAAGAATTGTCGTTCGGGTTTGAATTTCTGTGTTTACCTTTCATAATTGAAGAGCAGCTATGCAATAGGGTCATTTTCGTAATTATATTCCAACAGAGCGTTATCAAGCAGGTATTTCGTTTCGTCTATGATTGCACGTTGTTATGTAAGATATGACATTATTTATTTTTTACAAATTATGACCGAACGGAAATATCATCTACATTCTAAGATTCCACCATTCAAGGTTAGTTATAGGTATTTTACAAAATGCTCAAGATTAATAATTTGCTAGTTAATTTATTAATAATTATTATTATTATTAATTTGTAAAAAATATTTCATTTTATTATATATAACTTTGTATTTCATATCTATGTATACCTTTTCTATTTTGTGTGTGTAAAACGAAATAAACTGGAGTTGAGTTTACAATCTTTTGATTTTTTAATAAAACATGAATAGTTCATTATAATAATAAATTATTATTTTTAGTATTATAACAACCGCTTTAATAACAATTTGGTGAAGTTAACACTCTTGAGTGTTGATTTCTACAGGAAGTAGTGTCGAAATGATTATTAATAGGTGTTATTTAAACAAGCAATTAACAATAACAAGTAACACTCATATTAATTATTATAACACTTAACTTCACATATACGTTTGCACTAAAATGTAACACCCTGAGGTGTGGACCTATATATACCACCACGAGTGTTATAAATAATGAGTGTTATTTTTAACACCCCTTTTTTTACTGTGTACATGATATTGCACAACTACTCAAATGCGATGATAAGACTTTTAGTCTGAAAAATAACTTTGCAAGTCATCAAACTCAACTTTATACGATCAAGGACAGTGACGACCGATATATATATTTAGGATACGAAACTTCTAAGCAATTGTGTTTTGCTCGCCGTTGTAGAAGGTTCGCAATCTGGTTTGATAAGGTGTTCTGTAATATTAACGCACATATCTATTTGTTCAAAAGTATTAGTAGTACGAACAAGTTGAGTAAACACAATTGAAAATGGTGTTTTCATTGGAAAGATGGGTTGGCAAAGTTGCTATAGTGACTGGTGCTAGCGCTGGCATTGGTGCTGCTATTGTAGAAGCCTTGGTCAACGAAGGGCTAAAGGTATGTTACTTGTTAGAGCTAGACTAACCTCTAGATCTATAGAGATAAGATAATAATTCCAATGCGAGATAACATTAGTAGTAGTTAAATGTTGATAAACATTAAACGTATGCGTTAGAGAGGTTGAGTATGTCTACTACTTATCGTTGTTTTTAAACCCAGTTCACTAATTTGTTGTGTTATTATAGCATCTTGCTGACCTACTTCAATTATTTAAAGTGACCGACCAAACGATATACAACGGATGTAATAAATTGCTACCTACTTTAATTACCGTATAAGTGGTTCCTGTGATAGCAGGACAGCTGTTTGAAAACAAAATATGTTCATCTTTGATATATCTTGGTAGTTTATTTTTTTAATTCATATAAATTCAACAATTTAAAAACAAAAAAAAGACACCACGGTGTTGTATAAAAAATGTTTTCAAAGTCACAAGATACATATTTTGTGCCTAGTGTTTTTAATGTCTTATTACTATGGAATAACAGCAAAAGATCTGAGAATCGTGCTTTGACTTGAATGTTAAAGACAACATCAATACTAAAATTTCTAAACCATCTCGTTAACTAACATAGTAAAATTTTAAGAGAAGAATAATATGCTGGTGGTTTATTATATAAGCGATGAATCGCACAACTATAAAGTGTTCGCTCATGCAGAAAAGTGTGATATATAAGATAATATTTTCTCGGAAAGATCGCTGTCGTTTTGAAACACTGACAAAAAGTTATTGGTCTGACGTTTCGAATACACCCGTAATCTTTGTCAAAGACGAAGAACCTCAAAATTCGCCTGATACAAGATCAAACAAATTTTTTTTAGACGAGAGTTCTTAACAAAAAGAAATATTTCATCTTAAATCAGCTCTAGTGAGAAATGATTATAGCAATAAGAATATTTGGTCAGTTTTTAATACAGGTGCTCAATCAGATCAAATAAATTCTCTGCCAGGACAAAGTATTCTGATAGTACGTATAATAATTTAGGTAAAATTTTAAGTTCTACTAAAGATAAAGTATATTTAGAGAGTGATGGTGTTTACAAAATTACTTGTTCTTGCGGCAAGGTCAGGTCAAGCTAAAGGAAAAGTAGGTACGCGTTTGAAAGAACACATACGTGCTACTAGGCTGCAACAGATAGGTAAATCTTCCGTAGCTGAACACTCATATTTGACTAAACACATGTCTAAAAAAAGAAGCTATAGAAATTTGTAGGAATACTAATAATTTTAATAGGGAATATGGAAATTATGTGTTACGTGACATTTGGAAGGCTATTTTGTAGTTATCTTTTACCAAGTAGTTCGTGCATATCTAGTAGGTAGGTAGTTCCTTTTTCCTCGTCAGGTTCTTTTTCATCAGGTTGACACGTTGTTTCTATGACGTCTGGCATCCTTGGTGATTTGTTTATTTACTTTCAAAATGTTGTTTGAACTAATTTTGAGGTTCTTCGTCTTTGACAAAGATTACAGGTGTAATCGAAACGTCAGACCAATAACCTTTGTCAGTGTTTTAAAACGACAGCGATCTTTCCGAGAAAATATTATCWTATATTATGGACGCTGAAAGCATTCACTCTCGTAAGTGTGATATATGTTCAAAAGTCTCATTAAGAGCAAATAATAATAGGTTCAACTATATCTAGATATGTATTTCCTAAGACTCCACTACATATTTAGAAAAAAGGGAAAGCATTTTTGCCAAAGCATGGACAAAGAGGGATTTCATAATAGGTGAAGCCACGGAGTTCGATAACGTAAACAGCTCTCGTTATATTTTATGAACCAGAAGGCCGAATTTCTTAAATTCCAGAGTGTACCATACGAAGAAGCATCGTTAGTGGTCAAGAGAAAATATATTTTATTAATACATCCAGTAGCTTCAAAAGTACGTTTCTGTTTTAACGTTTGGTACAATTTAATTGATTCCAGAACTGCAGGTTCATTCTTTGTTAAAGTACTTTGACTTATGAAAGGTACTTGGAACTTATGACTGAAATTCCGAGTAATTTCTAACATGAACTGTAACCTTATAAGTAGGCAGAATCTGTATMTCTAGRACGATGGCGTAAATGTTCACAATTACATAGGTACTTGTCGACGAAGTGCAGTATTTAGTAATCAATGGATAAAAAAAATGGCTCCATTCAGTGCCCACGGCAGATTTATAAAGAAAGTTACGATGCCGAAAAATTCATCAAATAAACCGTAGGATCACGATACACTTATACCGGTATGCCGATGCGCAGCTGACGTGCCCACTGCTGACGTCACTGCGAAACACGGTAAATTTGGTTCCCTAGCAAGTGCTTTGCTTTCGCGACTAATACATTGGTTTAAATATTATTTTTGGACCTAGCTTTTAATGATTGCTCAAATCATGTCATTTATATTTTATGGACAGGTTTTATGATAGGGATAACTAAAGAAATAAATGTCAATATCCTTGTAAGAAATATTTGTTTCGTAACGTCATATGAATTAAATTTTCATAATTCCATTAATTTTAATCTTAGATGAATTTTTTTGTTTCAAATATGAAGCTTTACAAGAAAAAATATTAAGTACATGGACATAGGGATAGTTGATGTCAAAGCAAAAAGCACGATTCCCAATTGCCTCTTTCTGAGTTATTTTATAATAATTAGTTTTAAACATTTACAAATCCTGAATCAGGATCAAACAATATTTCGATTTAACGTTTCAAACGGTGGAAAATGTCTATATACTTATTAAATTTTATCAAATATTGTAATACTAACGGTGTAGTTTATTTATTATGTTGTTATGGCTTGCTCAAGAGAGGAAACGTTACGTCAGAGATAAAATCGCTATTAGATTTCTTAAAATCCATCATCAGTTAATCTTGTTTGACATTTTATTATCAAGCTTGTCATAAATGCCAACTAGATCTTGGCAGATAACAATACGCTATATTAGTGCTGACGTAATAACGGCCATTTTTCTACGGTACGTCAAAGTCCTGGATCCTGACAAACCCAGTTGTCATAACGTGCATAACGGACCTCAGTGTTAGGTGCAATTTTGTGGCTTTAAAAGAATATTTAGAAGTGTTACTGTGCTTATTTGAGTAGCTTAGACTCCATCGTTTTGCTTCAAAAGTATTTCAAACCGAAATTACATTTAGTTTAGATTCTGGATCAAAACTAACCAAGTTATCATAACATGCATAAAGGAGTAGCATTTGGTGCATTTTTTTTATTGTTAAAAGAATATTTTAAAGTGATACTGTGTATGATCGAGAAGCTAACACTCCTTCGCTTTACTTAGTAAGTATTACAAACGTAAATTACATTTAGTTACAATGCAGGTATTGCTGAAAAGCTTAACCTACAATAAGTGCGTGTGTAGAGCATTACTATTACATGTTGTACCAGAAGATGGTAGCGTTTTAGGTTCCTGGATGTTCTTGTTATAATGAGAGAGAAACGTATAAACTTTAAGCACTTATTTTAGATTGTCTTTCAACAATAGATTGCAACTTAATGTAATTTCGATTTGTAATACTTAATAAGGTATGTAAACCGCTCAAACATACACAGTAACACTTCGAAATATTGTATTATACTATAATATTGCTCTGAACATTAAGTGTTACTGTGTATTTTTAATGGTTTACGTTCCTTTGTATTATTTAGTATTACAAACAAAAATTACATTCAGTTGCAATCTATTGTTTAAAAACAACCTAAAAGAAGTGCTGTAAAGATTACACTTTCTCTCTCATTATAACGGGAACATCCAGGGACTCAACCCATTACCATTTTCTGATAAAAGTTGTAAATTATAATGCTCCACATACGCACTTAGTATATGTTTAGCTTTTCAACAATACATTTTATCTAAATGTTATTTCGGTTTGTAATACTTGCTAAGTAAAGCGAAGTAGTGTAAGCTACTTAAACACACACAGTAACACTTTAAAATATTCTTTAACACAAGAAAATTACATCAACCGCTGAACTCCCTTACGCACATTATGACAACTAAGTAGGTTGGTTTGGATCCGGGATCTTGACGTATCGCAGCAAAATGGCCGACATCTACGTCACACTAATATAGCGTATTGTTACTTAATCTTCAGAAGCAAACTGTGCATCATGCCCTGTCCAAAAACCTAAATAAATCTAATAAGCATATGTATCTCACAGACCTTCATATTAAGAATTTGAACTTCTACACAGGGTAATTATTTAACAATTCAATTTTCCAATCTTTAAGGATAAAAATCCACTGCAGTTGATACAATATGTGTTTTTTCTAAAGTGTTGAAAAATATAACGTCTTCGCAGTTGTCCTTTACTTAAATATACTACCTGAATTTTGAAAGACTGGTCTTTTGGAGCTTCTTGATTTCTATAGAACATTCTATTTGACATTGCCTGTGATTACACACCGTAGGAATCGAGATTAGGACCTGTATTGTTTTGTTGACAATATACCATCCGATATATTGATAACAATTTTTGTAAAGACATGGCAAATATACATTATGTTTCGCTTCTACAAAAATATCCGATTTCATTAAAATGTCTGTTAACAGATGATTTCGATAACTGATCAATTTAGCAATAAATTTAATGGCTAGCTATTGTCGACGGTATTTTAAAGCTATTTCAGCACGTTCAGCTAACACCACTTTGCAAGGAGTAGCTTTCGTGCATCCAATTATGAGTCTTTGTGTTTTATATTGAGTAACATCTAATTTTTTCCTTAATGCATTAAAATAGCTAAGTCGTCTGCGTATGACAGCTGATGATAACTATGTTATCTGGTATAATCCCCAATAATGATGAAATATATATATTAAATAGCAATGGACTCAGGGGAGATTCTTGAGTTAATCCACAAAATATATCTTGAGGACCGTGCATAAGTTCTTCGTTATCTTTTACGTAAATTTGCGTTTATTATTTGTTCGAAGGTTACAAATGATACGATTTGCGTGTAAATTACTCTGTCAATTTAAAAATGTCACACAAGCCTGACAACAAACTATTAGTCGTCGCGCGCCCTTTTTCATGGCTAGGTATGGATTTCTTTTAAATTGCCCACGCAATGGTGCTTGCTTCTTATTTGTTTAATTGTGTATGTAGTTTTTATCGTTGTCGTCGTCGTCGCTTATAGTTTTAACGAAAACTCCAGCTTATCGTTATAATAAAATTAGTTTCAAAACTGGAAACATGTCTAAAACTAATTCACAGTATAAGACGGATGCGAAGAGCACAATGTAGTATCAACGTTATTACAAATGCGTAACAATAACTTTGGAAAATTTATTATTATTCGATTCAGTTTAGTGGCGGCGCAWCTACATMGCTACAGTATCTGGCTTTTCGGAGAAGATGCACAAAGTTCAAMGAAAATTTTGTTTTTATCCACATACCTTTTTAATTTGTATATAGTACTCAACTTTCTATKTTGTGTTTTGCTTCTTTTAGTTACATCAGTAACACAGAAAGATACGATGTAGATTTGGTTTCAAAACTCCAAATGAGTATTTTCAATTTGCGTGCGAATATTATCTACAAAAATTTAAAGAACACGATCTTTTCTTTTCAACTTACTAGAAGGTGTTATTGTCTCTTCAGGTGGTTGGCATAGCTCGCCGGAAGGAAAGAATAGACGAACTAGCTTCAAAACTGAAAAACAAAAAAGGAAAACTCTATTCTCTCAAGGCTGACCTTACCAATGAAGAAGACATTCTCAGGGCCTTCGAATGGGTAACCAAAAACGTCGGTCCAGTCAGCATTTTGGTCAACAACGCCGGCGCAATGACTTATGGGTTGCTTCTGGAAGGCAGCACTGAGGCTATTAAAAGGACCTTGGATTTGAACGTTCTGGGACTCACCATAGCAACGAGGGAAGCCGTCAAGATCATGAGACAAAACAACATCGATGGACACATAATCTTGATGAACAGCGTGGTGGGACATCGTATATCAAATTTTCCCGGAATGAATATTTATGGGGCCACAAAGTATGCTGTTACAGCTCTGACCGAAACGATAAGGGTAGAGCTCAACCATCTGGGCAGCAAGACGAAAGTTACGGTGAGATAAACTGCTAAATTCAATATAGGTTAAAAGAGTGGCGAATTGTGACGTTAAGAAGAATAGTCATTGTTGTCTGCGACTGATGTCAAACTACAATTCATGCATTTTTGATCAG
Organism: Rhyzopertha dominica; assembly: GCA_025024175.1. NCBI lineage: Eukaryota > Metazoa > Arthropoda > Insecta > Coleoptera > Bostrichidae > Rhyzopertha > Rhyzopertha dominica. Next base: position 4,395,379 of record QCXZ01000043.1, on the reverse strand, counting down.
ATGAGAATAAAAAACCAAACCAACTCCACACACTAGTTTTAAACTTAGATCGTCATCAATAAATTACAATTCGAGGATTTGATTAGCTGCATTAGACTAAAATAAACCGATTAAAATAAATTTATCGTAATCCACAAGTTGTTACTAAGAAAGGTACATGGTTTTCAAGTTCAAATTCAGTTTTTAATATTCTTCAATAACTTTTTCAGGCATTGAAGTACTTAAAGAAAATTTTGTATTCGAGGTCAAGTAATTCAAATATGTTGATGTATAGCTACTTGCATGTGGCGCCATCTAGGGGGCTTTCCACAGACTTGAGACGTCATAATTTTTTTTCTCTCTGTATCCATCTGTTTATTTAATCTTTCTCCATAAAAATGTATACCTCATAAAAATCACTGTGATTGTTCCTTTTCGAGATATTTGCGTTTCATAATGCAAAGCAACTCAAGTATTTCAAGAACATGCAACGTTTCAAGCAGGCTTTGATTACGAAATAACCAAATGCTAACACGACTTATTTACAACAAAGGATCTCTACTGATAAGACTTGATTTCTCTCATGGCCAGTACCTAACTAGCAACTTACAGCTTTATAATGTTCAGGCAAACGTTTATAAAACAATTTTTATAAAACAGTGGAACTCTTGTAAACATTGTCACAACACAAAAAGGCGCATCTTTATAAAACACTTTAGTTATAATTATGCACCAGATCGTGATTATAAGTAAAAAATAAAGCGCACTTACCCCAGTTTTCCTGACTTCCTCGTCTCTTTAGGGGGGTTGGGAAGAATAAGGACATGGAAATGAGGAACCCCCTTTTGATAGATTTAATCAGTTAGAACCTGGGCGATCGCGAACATTGGCAATAAATTAACATCGCACACACACGCTGGTGATCTTTTTGTGACTAACTTGTCCTTTTTTTCCTATTCGATCTTATCGCCTTTAGTGTTTTATTGGTTCTCTCGATAGATGCCAGTACATGTCCATCTTGGCATTCAAATCAAAAAATCTAGCCTGAACATTCCCCCACCTCTGAAGGACTGTCTTCAGCCCAAGTATAATTAAATGAACAACAAAATAATTAAAAAAAAAATAATTATATGATGCTGATAACTTAGGATCTGTATAACATCCCTTAAAACCTTCACCAACTATAAACAACATTATATACAAACCCTTAACTGCGCAATAAATTACTGTGAAGGTAAGGGATACAATTTGACTACTGGTCTTTTATAGCGGCCAGTAGTCGTTCGAACTAATGCGACTCTAACCACCCCGTCGGTACCAGGATATATTTGCTCCACTACACCTAGTGGCCATTGCAGAGGCGGCAAGTTGGGCTGATCCATAATTACCACAGTCCCTACAGAAAGAGAAGGAGACGTCTTTGACCATTTATTTCGGACCTGAAGCTCATGAAGATATTCTCTCCGCCATCTTACCCAAAATGATTGAATCAGATGATCCACTAGCTGATATCTAGACAACCTAGGAAGAGGAATATCGACTACATCCGCCGCAGGAATCCACTTAAGAGGAGTTAAAGTCAAAAAATGAGACGGTGTCAGTGCAAGTGGTTCTCCAGGGTCTGAACTTAGTGGACAAAGGGGTCTGGAATTCAACACCGCTTCGATTTGAATTAAAACCGTGTTCAACTCTTCATAAGTTAAAAGTTGTTTTCCAATCACACGAAAGAGGTGAGACTTCACTGACTTAATGTTGGCCTCCCAAATGCCTCCAAAATGCGGAGCTCCCGGAGGAATAAACTTCCATTCTACTCGGTGGTAAGCAAAATTATCATTTAATGCGTCCTGATAATCGGCGGAATTCAAAAATTGCGACAACTCTTTTAGTTGCGCACGTGCGCCCACAAAGTTTGTCCCACAATCTGAGAATATAACATTACAAGGACCTCTACGAGAAATAAACCTGCGAAAGGCTGCTAGAAACATAGCAGTAGACAATTCAGAAACTAATTCGATGTGAATCGCTTTGGTGGATAAACACACAAATAAGCAAATATACGCTTTGAGTACAACGGGTTTTCTCCGACGCGCCATGGTAATACTAATCGGTCCAGCGTAGTCTACCCCGCTTTGTAAAAATGGTTTACATTGGGACACCCTACAAGCAGGAAGATTGCCCATTTTGGGGGGTGCAACTGAAGGCCGCATCCTAAAACAACTATTACAAGCTCGAATTCTACCCCTTATTACATGACGAGCGGAAAGAATCCAAAATTTTTGTCTTAATATAGACAACAACAAATGCGGTCCTGCATGGCAGTTGCTTTGATGATAATAATCGATCAATAAATCAACAAAAGTATCTCGTTTTGGTAACACAATAGGATGACAACTATCAAAATCCTCATCAGAGTTCCTTAATCGACCTCCAACGCGCATAATTCCCTGATCTAAAAATGGAGTCAACCGTTGAAGTCGGTTGGAACAAAATTGGCCACCTTGCAGTTTATTGATATCTGAATAAAAATGTGCAGTCTGAACAACTCGACATACATTTAATTCAGCAGCATTCAAATCACTGAAACTAATTATAGTTCGTTTGGGCAACAACTTTAAGAACCTCAAGACGTACACCAAAATACGTAGCAAACGAGTATAATTTGAACAACGTTTAATTAGAGTATATATAGAATTAATCTCAKTATCTCGTGGCTCAAGTGTTGTTAGGACCGCTTGATGATTTTTTAATTCTGGCTGGCACTCTAGTGGTTCCGGATCCCAACTTATGGGCCAATTATTTTGCTCCAACTTTAACCAAAACGGTCCTGTCCACCAGGATGAATTCGCAATCAATTCACAAGGTGTCAGTCCTCTTGAAAGACAATCAGCTGGGTTCTCGGAACCTGCTACGTGAAGCCAGTGATCTATTTTACCTTCTTGAATTTTTTCAACGCGGTTAGCGACAAAGGTTTGCCATTTTGAAGAAGGAGTATTAATCCAGTGAAGTACTACCATAGAATCGGAGAATGCGTAACTACAATGAACTTCACACCGTTCACGGATCACAGATAATACTGTACACATAAGTTTGGTTAACAAAAGCGCTGCACAAAGTTCTAAACGCGGAATGGTTTGAAATTTAATCGGGGCCACCTTGGATTTGGCGCACAACAATGACACTTGAGCATCCCTTTCATCCTCCTCGCTTTTTACATATACGACTGCTCCGTATCCTAACTCAGAGGCATCGCAAAAACCAATCAACGTGACTTTACTGGGTATAGATATACCGATATGTCTTGGAATTAAAATTCCAGATAAATGCGATAATTCCTTCTGAAAGATTTCCCACTGTGCCTTAATACAAGGAGGACAAGGATCATCCCACTCCAATCGCTGTTGCCACATTTGTTTAAGTATGATTTTTAAGAATAACGTTACGGGTGAAAAAAATCCCAAAGGATCGAACATTCGTGCAATTGCTGAAAGAATTGTACGTTTTGTTACATCTTTTGTTATCTCGTGAATCTGGAAGCGAAAAACATCACCAGGATTCGGCTGCCACTCCAGACCTAGGATATAGAATGTTCCATCATGCTCAAGACCTCTAGTAAGAGAAACATTTTCATCTGAAGGCAAGAAATCTAGAATTTCTGGCGCATTAGAAGCCCACTTTGTCAACTGAAATCCACCTGACTCGAATAGTCCCTTAGACTGCTGATATAATACGGCGGCTTCATCCAATGATGGAACAGAAGTTATAAAATCATCCATATACATGTCTTTCGGTAATCTATCCTTAATAGTTGGAAAGTTTTTCCCCTCTTCCTCAACCAGTTTATGGACCGTTCTTAAAGCCAAATATGGCGATGAACTAATGCCAAAAACAACGCAATTTAACTCATACGTTTCAATAGGATCCTTGGAAGAGAATCTCCAAGCAATCCGTTGATATTTTCTATGTGATTCGTCTACTATAATCTGACGATACATTTGTTTAATATCGGCACTAAGCGCAACAGAAAATAAGCGAAAATTTATTAACAGAACAAAAATGTCGTTTTGCAACTTTGGACCAGCAAACAATATCTCATTTAGTGATAAATTATTGTCAGTTTTAGCACTGGCATCAAACACAACACGCATAGGCGTGCTACTGCTTTTTTGTTTAAAAATTCCATGATGAGGAATGTAATATCCCTTACAATCGAGATTTTTCTTTGCTAACGACATGTGTCCTTGCTGTAAATAATCAATCATCACCTGATGATACAACTTACGAAACTCACGATCACGTTCCAGTCGTTTCTCCAAAAGAAGAAGTCTACGTTTAGCCATTTCAAATGAATCTCCTAACCGATCAGGATTATCACGAAAAGGTAGAGACACTACAAATCGTCCGGACTGCAATCGACGAACAGTGGACTGATAAAGATTTTCACAATCGATTTCATCCGAGGAGCGACGAACACTTGTATCTGGAATGTCTTCAATTTCCCAAAATTTCCTAATTAACGAATCACCTGTGGGATGACAAGCCATCATGCAACTACTGACATTGTTTGTTGATGAAGCCAAAATCGGAGCTTTCCCCATTAAAATATGGCCCAGAACACTATCAACCGCGACTAACTGGTTTGGTTGTATCTGACAGTGTTCTCCTTTTAATAGATGAGGAACTAACTCAGCCCCTATGATACCATCTATTTCTCCAGGTATGTGGAAACGCTCATCAGCTAGTTTCAAATTCTGTAAATGCCTTAAATGGGAACAATCGATAAAACTAGCAGGTAGTTTATCTATGATTTTATCAACAACAAAAGGCTCAAACGAAAAAGAAACTTCAGGATTAATTTTGGAGCTAATACAACAGAATGTTTTTCCGCGAATCGGGTTTAGCGTACCACCGAAACCCATAATGGATGATTTTACTGGATTCATCCTTAACTTGATTTTTCTACAAAATTTAGTTGTCAAGAAATGACATTGACTACCCGAGTCGATTAACAATCGAGCATCATAAGATTTACCCTCTTCATTAATTACGTTTACACGAGCTGTAGATAATAACACCGTGGATGATACTTCAGCTTTGGAATGACTGTCATTATTAGCAACAGAACAAAGAACTGAAGAAGTGGCTTGATTATCAGCCTCAGCATTAGAATTTACTGGTGAACTTGTCTTGAATTCAAAATGTAATAAAGTATGATGTGGCTTATTACACTGCATACATTTGACATCTTTATCACAATTGGATACAGAATGGTTTATTGAAAAACACTTCAGACAAACGGCTTTATGTTTTAGCAAACGATATCTATCCCAAGGAGACAATTTTAAAAATTCTACACAATCAATTAATGCGTGCACGCCTTTACGGCAAATCATGCACGTAGAGGTTTTATTTCCATTTGGATGAGCATAACGTGGTTTAGAATAAGTTACCAAAGCATGAGGCTTAGTAGTATTGCCTTTATTGGAAAATGCATATTTGTTCGATGATGAACTACGATCAAATGGTAATGTCTTGATTTGCTTTTCAATAAAACTTACGAAATCTGTATAGGTAGGGATATCTTTTTCTCTGAACGCCGATTCAAAACCTCGACGTGATTCTGGATCTAAAATTTTCAATCCCCGATTGAGAAAAATAGTATCAGCTAAATCGTTTACATTCAAACGCTTTAATGCTGTTATCGGTGCACAAAATTTATCTAACACCATTCCTAGACCTTCACGAGACTCTGAACGCAAAGCTTTAAAATCAAAAATCTGATCTAAATAATCATCAGCTTGGGCTCTAGGATCATTATACCTATCTATCAACGCGTCCCAAATTATGGAATAATTAGTCGCGGTTGGTGATAAATGCTTACATATATTTAAAGCAGAACCAGAAAGTTTAGAAATTAGGTACTGTACTCTCTGCTGATCCGACAGAGTTTTATTTTCGTGGACAAGATTTTTGAAAACCTCATAAAAATTAATCCACTGTCTTTGATCCCCGTTAAAAGAAGGAAGTTCGATTTTCGGGAGACGAATGGACGAACCCGCAATATTCGAGGCATCCGACGAAGTGGTTAAGGTTGACTGACCATTTCCCTTTAAACCTGATCTTTCAGCAGCATCTTCTATATATTCAACAAGATCTCGAATAGCGTCCGCAAAAGTTGGAACAAATTCTGGATCTAGCTCCATTTGTAAAGCATTTATTCTAAATTCAATATCATCGTAGTCATTTAGTGTTTTATCTACTAAACGATACGACACTTTAAATTGTTGCAGAACTTTCGGATCCTCTATATTTTTAGATAAATCGAAAATGCGCTGTATACGCTGAAAAAGCGTAGCCTTTTTAGCATTTAAAATTTTTATAGTATCCTCCGCTTTCGGAGCCATCACTGTTTATTATTTATAACTATTATTAGTAATGACTTAGAGACAAGTACTAGCATCAATTAATTTACCACTTATTAATCAATTCCCAGTAAAATAAATTTCCAACTGTAAATATTTCAAGCAGAAATAATACTGTAAGAAAAAGTAGCGATAAGAGCGAACAGGTTCCTAACGAACGGATTTACCTGTCGGAATCGACCTTCTTAAACAGGCATTATTTACTTTATAGCGCCTTAAGAATCAGGCCTAAGAAAACGTTGAAAATTACAATCTTTCAACTTTACAAATGCCTCAAGCTAACTAACTTATTAAAATCGCGGAACTAATCGTCCGGCTCGATAGGACCAAATAATTATGCACCAGATCGTGATTATAAGTAAAAAATAAAGCGCACTTACCCCAGTTTTCCTGACTTCCTCGTCTCTTTAGGGGGGTTGGGAAGAATAAGGACATGGAAATGAGGAACCCCCTTTTGATAGATTTAATCAGTTAGAACCTGGGCGATCGCGAACATTGGCAATAAATTAACATCGCACACACACGCTGGTGATCTTTTTGTGACTAACTTGTCCTTTTTTTCCTATTCGATCTTATCGCCTTTAGTGTTTTATTGGTTCTCTCGATAGATGCCAGTACATGTCCATCTTGGCATTCAAATCAAAAAATCTAGCCTGAACAAGTTATATACAGTATCCGATAATGGTTATAGTAGGTGTTATAGAACAGTTTTGTAGATAGTTACAGAGGCGGTATAAATATTACTATAAATCTGTTACAAAACGGATTTATATCAATATATTATAAAACAGTTTTATAAATGTTACAACATTATCTATTATGCGACAATTTTGTTGCATTCAGCATCTGCAAAGGGATATTTCGGTATTTTAACTGATTTGGCGGAGAATGATTTATTTCTTAACGATTGGGTAAAGTAGCAATCCATATTCCTCTTCTGTAAAATAAAACATGTCCTCAGATCGAGATATATACCGCACTAGATGACACAAAATATGCGTAGTATTGAATTGTAGTCACAAGAAACTACTACCAAACACAATTTTCTGTGAAACATACGCATATATATGTACAAAATCTTTAAGTGCTTCAAAAATAATAAGTATTTCATCAATTTAAAAGAAATATTTGCGAAATACAAAAAATGTTTTTAATCACGTGCCATCTTAAACCTATCTGCACTGATTATAAACCGCATTTTATATATTTTGTTAGAATCAGAACTTTAGTACATTACTTTTTTGTAAAAAAGTAATTTTTAGTGGGCTTTACGCWATGGCGGCCATATGTGTGCTTATAATCATGATAATAATATGGCTTCCTCTTTATAAAACACGATTATCACAGAAGAAATTGTTATATTACAATTTTTTTACATGTATCAAATCAAGACTTAATATAATAGTTTTATAGGTGTTCACAAGATGGCGATTCAGTATTGAATAACACATATTTAAACCCTTTATAAAATAATTTATCTCCACTGGGAAAATGTTCTATAAAAAGTTGTGTAAACCTTTATACAATGAGTATAAAACGTCGCTTAACATTGTTTTATAATTTTGCTGTGAAAACTGCAGTAACAGTAAACTATATAACAATTTGGTGTACTGAAGCTGAATACTCGTAGAGGAATACCTTATAAGATATACACTATATACAATAACGCAAATATGCCTTGCTATTTGGAAATTTTAAAATAATTTTGCTTGTTGGGTAGTTTGTAAAAAAAAATAGACAATAAAGATATACAAACATAAACGCAAACAAAAAAAGATTAGAAAGATTTGACAACCGTTTTAAAAGTCCACCATAAACGTGATTACAGTAATTTGTGTAAGCGAATGTTGTGGTCAATTTACAGGGGCGTCTGATCTCTACCAATCCATGTATTCGAATACTTATTGCTGATTTAAATGGTTTCTAACATTTAATGAAAAATGAGGGGGAGCTTCATGGTGCAGAAACCACATATATCTACGAAGTTGCAGAGATAAATCTTGTAACAATTCTGGCAAGGTATTTTGCAGATGATGCACATACACTTCCTTCGTTAATCTTCTTGGTAGGATGACTGGCCCGATTATAAAATTGCTAACTTTTCTCGCCACACATTAATTTCTTCAACTGATATTTTGTGGTATTGGTGTAGAAACGGCTATTTGAGTACTCGATTAACGACATTTTTGATACACTTATTTCTCTACCCACTCGTCTGGTACTAACTTCGGTATCTTCTTCAAGGCGTTCCATAATTTCTTCTTCAACTTTAGGAATTCTTACAAAACGCTGCCTCCCGCAACCCGTTGTTTCAGGAGCACAATGACCCCCGAAGGCGTCTTTCAACAGTAGCGAAAATTGAATGGCTTGGCATACGCTGATTTGTAAATCTATATCCTTAACAAAACGCAAAAGCCAATTACATGTCCGTATGTTCTGCATTGGTGTATTGTACGGCCATAACAAACACATATATAAGTTTTCTGAATTATTAAAAGAAGTAGAAGTAAAAAGTCTCCTGAACCTCAATAAACGTTTAGTTGTCTTAAATTTGAAAATAGTGTTAGTTATATAAAACTATGGCAACTAAGCTGAAAACGTTAATTGTTGTGTTAGCGTTTGATTATTTTGTAATAAAAGTCTGCTTAATTAAAATCCTGCATGTTCTTGAAATATCTGGGTTGCATTGCTTTACTAAAATGCTAATCTCGAAAAGGAATAATCGCACAAAAAAGTTATGACGCTTTAAGTCCGTGGAAAGCCCTGTAGAACTAACAGTCAATACATCAACATATTTGAATTCCTTGACCTAAAAAACCCCGAATACAGAATTTTCTCTAAATACTTCTGTGCTTTCAAAAGTTATTGAAGAATATCAAAAACAAAATTTGAACTTTAAACACCTAAGTATCAACTTTTGGACTAAGATAAGTTTCCTTAAACTGGTTTATTTTGATCTAAGGAGAATATGCTAGAAGTGTGTAAAGACGTTTTAGGAACACCCTGTATAACCGATTGAAATCGTCAATAAAAGGTTTTCTTTCACAGAGCATCAGTCCAGGGTACGTAGAAACTGAATTTCAGTCGGCGGGAGAATTTCCCCCAGAAGTTATGAGTGGAATATCGTGGAAGGGACTCACAGGTGAAGATATAGCGGATGCTGCAGTGTATGTTCTCTCTACACCACCACATGTGCAAGTAAGTATGCCAGAGAATTGTAGGAAACGTCACTGAATTTAATTCTTATAGGTTCATGAACTGATGATAAAACCAGTAGGAGAGAAATTCTAAGTTCCTCAAGGCAGTCAATGACTACTAATATTCACTTTATCCTGTTTCACAATGCTATATTTATGTCATCACACCATACCAATAAAGTTTGATGAACAAACCAATTTTGTGTTTTATAATCGATTGAAATGAGGTCGCATAAGAGTGGAAAGGTTTCAGTCATTTAGGCTTTATTTTATCTTCAAAAAGTAAGAGTGGAACCAGTCCAAGGTCTTATTTTTAGCCATGGATAAAACAAAAACGTATTTAATGCTACGAATTTGCTCAAAATATCAAAGCAATGACTGAAGTGTATAGAGAAAGTTTACATCCGTATAATGTGGTAAATGATTCGAATGTATCAAGACACCTGAACATTTTGTGTTGAAGATAACTATCAAAATAGTATGCCACAATGATTCCTTATGACCTTGTATCGAAGTAGGAGACGAGTGGATATAAAACAAAGGAATGGCACTGCATAGAACTTGTGGAAGAGTATTCTTTCTACGGACTTTAAAGGAGGCAACAGTATTCAAGAATACAAAAGTTGAATATACTGAAAAATCCGAATAAAAATATTTTCATGACAATATCAGGCTTTTCACAAAGAAACTCCAGTTACTATAAATATTGAAAATTAACTCGAAGTGAAGTGTCTACTTCCTGTATGTATATAGAAAGGTTTGTAATTTTTCTAAAGATTCAACTCTAAGAAGTTCTACTGTATCCGTTATTTAGAAATTTGCAACAGGCAAAGCACTTTCAGCAACCAACATTAAAATTATTTAACTGTACTAAATAAAAATTATTATCTATGAAGTTATTAACATCAAGGCTTTATGGACTTCCTAAGATACACAAAGATAACTGTCCTATCTGATGAGTTGTTTGTTACTTAAATTCCCCGCATTATAAACTAGCTAAATCGTTAAGATTCTTATCATGCCTGTTTCGATATCAATAATTTATTTCCATCAATTCCTCTAAGACCTTAGTATTTTTAAACAACATTTTGAAATGTTACTTACCAATGTTACTCACAAATCAGGTGGTTTCGTTAATAGGATTTGTCATTACTCAAAATTTTTTTCGTTTCAATAGTAAACTTTTCTTACGAAACTGAGGTTTAGCTATGGGTTTTATGTTTTCAGAAATGTTTGCTTTTCTTTACATATTAAATTAAGGTATCGTTATCTAGATGATGTTTTATGCTTTCTTATAGAAAATCGCTGTGACTTAAATAATTTTCTTACTTTATAAACTCTCTTAGCCTCTATAAATTTTTAGAAAAGCTACATGTACGGGTAATATAACTTCTTATTTTTCTTTACACCTAATATAAAGATGCTGATATCGTTTTACAAATTCTTTGTTTGCTAATAATTTATTGTCAAATAAACACACTGTCACAATAAAATAACGGAAATTCTTTACATTTTTGCAATGAATCATACATTTTTTTAAATTTTATAATTTGGTATAATTTTTGTGATTTTAGTTGTTTTATTCTAAATTGGAGGTAGAGTATATGACGCTTTCTTTTTTGATATGGTGTCCCCTGCAGGCATACTCCATGTATAACAACATTAGAAAATGAGAAATTATCATTCACTGTTTGTATTAGATTCTGATTCTGAATTTTCAGTGATCATATTTTGCCACTAGAAKGCGATTGATTGCAATTCATCAGTAGTTTTAAATGAATAATTTCACTGAGTACAATTTTCACGAACATAAATACAAGTTTTAGTGTCCATATGCTACGAGAAGTTATCTTATACTAACTCAACCCTACAGTTCTGAGGCTCATTGTACTTATAAAAATCCAGGTGATTTCTGAATTCTTTGTGCCGCCTTTTTATAACTGCTGCCAAGCTACAATATGCACGGCGATCACTGAACATCAATGATCACGATAGTACTGAAGGTTGCAGATAAGTTACAGTGACGAAATTAATGGCTTTATAAAGATTTTCCGACAATTTACGATTAATTTTTCTTTCAAATGTAATAAATAACAATAATTATTGGTATAGTAGGCTTGTGGTAAGCTCTACAGTCTACACCCTTGCACTGTGGAAGCTGTGTAGTGCCGCTCACGTTACTACCACTTAGTTTGTGAATTTTACCATTGCGGCAGCCTAAAAATGTTTTTCAGTTCATCATAGCAATTATTTAACCGTACTTACTGTAGCCACAACCTCACCAAAAAGTTATATGAAACCGTGTCACCCCACAGCTCCGAAATGTGAGCTTTCTGCAACCTTAAAGTTGATTATCCTACAAAATACTACATAACGTGTTGATTTAAACTCCCACGTGTTTTGTCATATTAAAATATATCAAATATTTCAGCAATCGACAGATGACAAGTATATGTCAATGGAATTGTTGATTTAATCGATATTTTCCATAAACACCCTGGATACATCAATCATTTATAGAAACCCTGTACATACATTTACAGTAATTTATAATCTGATGAACAGAAGCGCAAATATCGCATAAAATGGATTTTTGGACGTTTTAAATTTGAGTATGCTATAATATTTCTCGCTGGTATCGATAGGCACCTTTCACACCTCATTTCTAACGAGATGGTAAGGACAAAAAACAAATGATAAGGCTAAAAAGTACGGAAATGCTTTAATAACTGGACTATAAGATCGATTCTTGATTGTCTACTATAAATGCACACACATATACCTCTTCATTATCTGTATCGAAATTCGAATTTCTTTGTGCAGAATGTCACTATATGTTACTATCATTATATTTGCTTTATAATAAGACGTAATTTGAATTTTTTACGTGGGACAATGTATGGTATATATAATTAGAAAGCTGTAGTGTATGTGTTTTTGTAAATTGCATTTACCTAGTTTTATTGTTCTTCTAAAATGCAAGTAAGTAAAGGTCAATTAAACATGTAAAGATATTCTACCAGTGCGAATGACAGTAATGCTGCTTTTGAAAGTTTTTAATTTGAAATTGCTCAGATAAATGGCTATTAATGTATGTCGTTTGTAAGGCAATACCCATCTATTTTAGTTTTAGTTTTGTCGTTAAATTGCTTGTAATACGTACTCTTGTGACCTAGTATTTGCAACGTGTATAAGCTTATATACAGCATTGTCTCGTGGGAAAAACTATGCCTGTTTAAAAATGATTACTAAAAATACTTTTTAGGAGATTACAACACACGAGAAAAGTAGCTAAAGTTATTATGGAAACAGCTTACAAAAAAAGACACTTTTTCAGGCTAAAACTTTACAGGTCGGTAATAAATGTGCATTAAAGAAATAGTAATCCCTAATAGCTTCTCAAACTGTTCAAAGTCTTTAAAATATTGTATTTAATGAAACTTTTAAGCTCAGTAACCAATCACTACAGCATTAAATTAAAAAATTTCCAAAAGAGGGTCTCTAGATATGATTTTATTTTAACCAGAGTATGCAATGTATGAACTGAATCAATCTGTGAATGCTGTTAAAGTAGTATTTGTCAGCACTCCAAGCCAAATGCAAGGATAGAAAGTTTTTTTTCTGGTGTTCGTTCAAGCACATCAAAAAAGTGTGACCTCGAACAGCAAGGTTTTAAAGTTTAAAAATGCTTGCTCGTATTTCGTTACGAATTCTGTTTATTAGTTTGTATTTGTTCTACAGGGTCGCTACCAAGTATGGAAACATCAGGATATTTCATGTCCTATTCGATCGATTTTTCTGAAAATTGCATTTTCTGGAAAGCTCTCGCTTCCGGGATATGGTCGCAAGCTGCACTTTTTTAAATGGGAAAGGGGGTCAAAAGGCACATCATTGAAAAGGATATTTATTCCTGGTTTCAAAAATATATCACCCTTGTACAATTTATTGCTTCTGAGTCGAGAAAAGTGTAAATACAATAATTGAGCCTGACAAAGAACGAAAAGAATAAAAACAATTATCCTTATCGCTAAAATGGACAAAAAAGCCAGGTATTAGCATTTTTCCTTGACTGGTGATAATTTTGTATAGTTTCATCAATTTATTGCAAATCGGGTACCCTAAGAGTAAAAAAGAAAAACATGTTTCCGTGAAAATGCAGTATCTTTTCAGATTTACATTACATACGATTCTCAAATTTTACTTCCTGGCATTAATGCAGCCTCGAGTAAAAATTTTCTGATGTTCTTTGTAGCATATTTGGAGGTAAGTTATGAATTTCTGCCCTGATTTGGCCTACTAAATCTTCTACATTATGTGGCTGATCAGCATAAATACGATTTTTTAGATACCCCCACAGGAAAAAATCAAGCGGCGTCAGATCAGGGGAACGTGCTGGCATTCTATCGCTCCGAGCCTACCAATTCAGAACTACCTCCAAATATGTATCTTCTGTAATGTATATCTGAAAAAATACTGCATTTTTCACGGAATCATGTTTTTCTTTTTTTGCTTTTTTGGGTACCTGATTCGAAATAAATTAATCAAACTAGACGAAAATTATCAGCGGTCAAGGTAAACGGTAATAGCTGGCTTGTTTGTTCATTTTTGTCAGGTTCAATTACTGTATTTACACTTTTCTCAACTCAGAAGCAATAAATTTTACAAGCGTGATACATTTTTGAAATCAGGAAGAAATATCCTTTTCAATGTAACTTGCGCCCATTTCTCGGAAATGATAGCTGACACGGAGTTGAAAAAATTTCAGAAAATGCATTTTAATTACCCATAGGCCTATGTACAATTTCAGAAAAATCGGTCGAACAGAACCTGAAACATCCTGCTGGTTCCATACTTTGTAGCGACCCTGTATTTAAATACACTTTGCTATTTAAATACCCTTATAAGAAGTAGAATAGAACAGAAATGAAAAGAATAGAACAATTAAAAAGATTACAAATATAGAAAAGTACAAATAGAAAATACAATCGATTCCGCGACTAATTTAAGGGTAGAGTTTGTTTACGGTCATCTATATTCAAATCAGCTGTGTCAGAGATATTTTTATTATTGTAAAAAACCATCTGCTTCGTTACTTTAAAATTCGGTATCTTAAAGTAATATATGACTTTAGGAAGGGGCTGCTGATGTGCAGCTTATTAGTACCTTCGGTTTTTCCTAAATATTTACAGTACACTTGCAATTCAAATATCTTTCTTATCTCAAACAGAACCATATGAATATTTTCTATCGCACTGATGCAAATTTTAATTCTGCATACATGCGATTGGGTTTTACTGATCTATCGACAGTCGTTTAAAAGTTATAAGCTGCTTTATTAAAATTTTTATCAATTTCATGTTGAATACACCAAAATCTGGAATGATAGTGCGCCATGACAACAATGACAACCAGTTTAAAATATAAAATTTCACTAACTGAATGTTAAGTAAATGAAAACATTAACCCTTATATGTATAAAAGACCTAAATAATGATTCACTGTAGAACATGGTTTAGAAAKCGTGATGGCGTTTTATGTTGCKATTGAGGGCGACCTACAGCAACAGAACAATTAACATTATCATTTTCGATCTGACTCCACAGTTTCTGATTTAATAATAGCTGCCTCTTGAGATTCACTTCCACTATTATAAACCTTCATTAAAGAAGAAACATCTCTTGTGAAGGTGTTCCCTGCCGGAGTCGGCATAGTCACAGTATTTCGTAGTCTCTAATTTCATATTCCGTTAAGTCATACCCACAACTAAGTTTGTGATCCTTCTCTTTTGTTATAAGGAGAGTATTACCTGGCTGTAAAGGACTACCTTTAAATCTGTAACGTTGATCTTCCTTCACTGCTTCACCCCAGCATCTTTTTCTCTGATTTCTTCGTCAAGTAAGCTACCATTATTATTTAACCTTTCGGAATCTAAAAATTGATGCAAAAATAATACAAAAAAGTGTAAAACTGTTATTGTAAAAACAGTTCGTTTTTCTGCTTCTTCCATGACCACATTTTCAAAAGTTTAGAACCGAATATCTCACAATATCTTGACATTTTCCTATAAAAAAATTGTCAATCTAAAAATAAAGCTCACGTAAACAAAATTCTTCTAAAATGGCCATTGGCTAGACTAGAGCATCTGCTTCTTCAACGAGGGTTGTTATCATCCCCACCACCTATACCATTGACCGTTGACATTCTTTTATGAACGGATCAAACACCAGCTCGTTACGTATAAAAACACCAACAACGCTTTAACAAGGTTTACTAAACCACCATCCTTACAGCCTGCATTATCTAATTGATTTTTCAAATGACGATGGTTGGTTCCCTTGATAGGTGGGTGGGAAAGGTTGCAGTAGTTACGGGAGCCAGTGCTGGAATTGGTGCAGCAATCGCAAAAACTTTGGTGAAGAATGGGATACACGTAAGTACAGTTAAAGATCCTGTTAGTTTGAAGATTTGATGCTTTTTGGGTAAAGCAAACGGTCTGCAAAGATTGGATGTCCAAGCTTATCAAACTAGTAATCCCATTTATAAAAGACAGTAACATTACTACACATTCATATTCATATTAAAATATCTGACAACATAATCTAAAACAAAACTGTTAATTGTAGACATACAACTGAACTAGGGAAATTTCAATTATACCATTCACTTGGAAACACTGACTAGTCATTTAGTAATGTATTAAATGTCGATGGTGGTAGTTTTGAATTATTTGTCGTAACAGTTAGTGAGTCAGCTCAGAAAAACAACAAATTAAAAGAAGTTTGATGAAAAAATGGAAAACATGGCAAACAAACTGCACTACCTAAATAATGTTTGTAACTGTTTGAATGATGTTAAGTCTATAAATGAGTTCATAAAAATCTATCGTAACAAAATCGGATTAAAAGATTTAAAACAATTAAAATTTTATTAAAAAAAACACTATAAAAGCAGTATGGAAAAACATCAGTCAAAAAAGTCCCAACAAAACTGTAAACATAGTACTGACTGGTATATCACCCTTACCTACATTTGATACTTTTAATTCGTATTTTACAATTATTGCTGAAAATTTAGTCAATAATTTTCCGAAAGATTGTGAAGGTCCTATACGATTATGTAACATATCATTTGATGCTAACAACTTTAATCAAATAATGTTTTTTAAATCCCCTCACAGAACTAAGGTGCATAACTACATCATATTATTTTCCAGGTTTTTTGAAGAAAGCAATTATTGTTCCTATACACAAAATTAGAGATAAAAAGAATTTTTGCGATTACGGACCCGCGGATTTGTTGCCAATTATCTCTAAAACATTGGAAAAAATTCTCGCTGCCCACTTAAACGAATATTCTGAAATAAATATCTGTTTTTAAGCACTCAKTTTAGATTTAGAAGAAACCACAATACTGTAGGAGCGGTCTCAACCTTAATTGAAAAATTAAACTCAACGTTTGGGAATAGTGAATATGAGGTGCGCTCTTTTCTAAATATTTCGAAGGCTTACTGACAAACCGTTATAAATTAAAGTTAATTCACTCAAAAAGCTGCAGAATGTTCCACAAGGATCCTTCGTTAGACCGTCTCTGTTCTTAGTTTATATTAAGGCTGTTTATACGTACTACTCTACATGGTTTATGCAGGATAAAATACGTATTTTTCATCATATCGATTTGAGATTTTTTATCTGAGCGCTTAAATTATTTCTCTCAGGACTTATCGTACTTTTTCGAAATTTACACTGACTGACACAAACAAAAAATAAGACGAGAGCACCAGAGAAAATTTAATTTTGATACGCAAAACATTTGTTATTTTCTTTATCGCAGCAAAAATAATTAATTTTTGTTGCATCAAGTTTGAACAGTTTTAGCACTGAGGAAGTTAACCTTTAATGCTTTGCGGGGCGGAGCTTCGCGCTCGGAATTTATGCAGATGTACCTCTTGTTGCAGTCCTTTTATAATTTGCAGATGGATCATTGTAGTCGTAAATTATCTATATTTATTGTCTCTTCTTAAAACTGTCACCACTTTTGTTTTTATCACTAGGGAAATCTTAGATGCTACTCGAAAGTTTTAGTTTTGATACACACGCGGAAAGAGTACTTTTGGGGGTAAAACAGGAAAATTGCTATACATAGGTGTGTGAAATAAATTTTGCATCAATTATGCAAAGGCATAGAACAATCCCAGTGCAGAGAACAGATGCACAAAAAATTGGAAAGGAATATCTACTTGAATGGAATCTGATATAATTGCTGAAAGTTTCAAAGTATTGATATGCACGGACTGAAGTATGTAAAACTGGTAGGTGACAGCGACAGACTTCTGACTGCAAAACCTTACGGACCACAACTAGTTCGCACAAACCATCTGCTGAGAAACTGTTTCAGAATTGCATCAAATGGCATAAAGTCGTTTCAGTTCGACAAAAAATAATGTTTACCTGTGAAGCTGCGGAAAAGTTTAAAATCTAACATATAGAGCGAATGAGAGGAGCAATACAGAAAGCCCTAAATTTCAGGAAAACAGGATGTTTCGTTTGATGAACAATTGGCAGGATTATCTAGAGACACTAAAAATTGCCCAAGGCAATGTATTTGGTGATCATAAAAATTGTGAAAATTACTTCTGCACAGAACCAAAACCAAACGAAGAGAACTTTATTTCTGAGATGGACGAATGTGGTTTGCTTGACGATTAACTGACATGCTCTAAAAGATTAGTGCAAAATGTTCATAACCTTTTATTAAACATGACTAGCAACGCAACAGGGACAAATAATTCATCGAAAAATTGCCAAAAGAACCCCCAGAAAATTTACAAAAAAAATATGAGCCGTATTCTTAAACGGAAACGAGATAAAGTTTGTAGAAGACTTTTTGCAGATGATCAACCACAAAAAAATAAAAACAAGTCTGTTGGTCCCGATTCAGATCATGTCCAAGTGAATCCGATGAAGAAGATGTAATCGATGATAACTATAAAGAGCAGCAAATGGGAGAACTGCTTCCAAAAACTTCAACAGGACCTGATGAAATAGAAAAAGATAGCATAGGTCAATCTCCTAATCCGAGGTGGTTCCAAGAACGATCATATAGATTAACTGCTTCCAATGTTGGTCGTGTTGTATTTCGCCGAAATCCCAATACCTATGACATTGTTGCTAAAAGTTTTTTTTCGTTCTCCCTTCAAAGGAATATGCGTTGGGGCAGTGATACTAAAGACTTGGCAAAAAATTGAAACTTTAACTGGATTTAAAATTAAAAACTCTAGTTTATTTGTGCACTGCAATCACCAATTTCTTGCTGCCAATCCAATCAATGACACTGCCATTATAGAAATTAAATATCCTAGTTCCATAATAGTTATCAAACATTACTGTATATTAATGGTAATTGTCATTTTTATACATTACTTTCCAGAAACAAAAATAATTTTTAATGATTTTGGGTTTACATTTTAACCGGCCTATCWCTTTATTTACATAAAAATCGGCGATTCGTATTATTAATAGTAAAAATTCACGTTTCTGAGTTTTTCAAATATAATCTCAAACAAATTCTATCTTGATTGTATTTTATAATAAAACATACCATTAGTTGCTTTACTTTTTAAAATTTTGATAAAATTCGTCAAAAAAGTTTCATTTGATGGTTAAGAGTATAAGTCGGAGTTGTAAGAATGTAATAAATTTACTTCGTGTAAAATTAATTACACATAAGTAAGAATTTAGGATGGCAATGCCATCTGTCAGCATTCCACGTAATTCAATTGAATTAAAAAAAGAGTTTCACCAGAAAAAGTAACTTTTGCCCAAATGACAAATTACCGTGGTCATAAACGGTTGGTCTATGTGCAATATGCTGTCAGTACTATAGTGGCAGGTTAGAGGTCATAACTTATCTTGCAGACCAATAGTGCAGCTGCAATATAGTGACAGGCTTTGTCACGTCCACGTGGACTAATTATGTTACCGCCCTAAAGATTTTACTTGGCCCAAAACATATCAACAGCCTTAATGTCTTCTAGTCTATTCAAGGAAATAAGTGTGTTGCTGATAACATAACTTTATTTAATAAGAACCAATCTGTCAGAAACTTTGTAGAATAATGAAGATGCAAACAAACTTAAATTCTAATAAATCTATCACTATGACATGCATATTAAAAAATAGCAATGCAATACCTGTTGACCAAATCCAATCTACCAAATTTTTAGCTGTAATCTTGATCCTCAGCTTAATTAGCAACATGGTGACTTCTTAGCAAAGAGGTTGTGTAAAAATTTGTTCTTGTTAAGGAGCCTAACAAATGAAGTACCATTATTAACTTTAAGAAGTACATACTTTTCTTTCATACGATTATAGGGGCTTTCAAGTATTACAAAATAAATTTTTAAACTGCATTTAAAAACTTAAAATTTTGGAAAATTTAAAATTATTCGATATTATTTTATAGGTCTGAAAATACTAGCACTGACCTTGCTCTACGTACCTTGAAACACACAAAGATATTCACTCCCACGATACGCGAAATAATGAAAACCTTTGTCTAAAAAAATCAAATTGTCAAAATCAATGAGTAGTGAATATCTTGATATCAAATTCTACAATTCTATCTGCCGGATAATTTTAAATACTTAGATTAAAAGTCGTCGTTAGATTTATTTAACATCTAAAGCCTTTTATAACATTGACGATCTTATTACAAACTGTAAAAAACATTTTATACCTTTTAATGTATTTTTGGATGTCTAAATTAATTGTTTATTTTATTATTATTATTATTATTATTATCATTATTATTATTATTATTATCATTATTTTAATTATGATTATTATTATTACTATTATTATTTACTAGTTCATAAAGTGTCCCCAAAACTGTACGAAGAATGATAAGAAAAACCTGTGCTTCCTGCTTTACATAGCCGTTATTGTCACTGAATGCCTGCCAAAAAATTAAAATAAGTTGAATGGCTTCAAAGGTAAATCCATTGTAAAACATTCGGAATAAATTAAAATTGCTTGAATGTGTTTTGTTTCACGAGTTGTTTGATGATCGTTTCGACCACCATATGCGTATTTTTAAAGTGCTTTTATGCTATACTCAGCTCAGATATGCAGAAATTTGTCTACGTTCTTCATTTTTTATAGGGGATGTAAAAATCTTTGGCCTGGGTTGGAAGATAAACTTTATAATTTTGGTAATATCAAGGCGTATTAATTGAGCACAGCAATTTCTTACGTTTTACTCTTTTATATTGTTCTCCTTTAACACGTCTACAACTCATTTCTCTGTTTTTTGTACAATTTGTTCTACCCTCTGTTTTAAGCAGCTCTTCAAAATATTTTTTGCATGTGTTCATTATTCCGTTGCCTTCTCCTTCTGTCGGTATGATTCTTGTATCATATCTGGTATTGTTAAATACATTATAAAATATCGTATGGTTCACTCTTTCCTGCATTTTCGTTCTTTTACAAATTCTCTATTTTTTATCTATTTTCTTCTTTGCTACTTGGCTTTTTATCTCCTCATTCCACCATCTGTTTTTGCCTTTTATCTACTAATATTTTATATACTCTCCGCCGTGCTCATAATATTTCCTTAAATTTCGTCCAGTTAGTTCTATATCAGCTATTTATTATTTCGAACTTTTTCCCGAGCTCTTTATACTTGTTTGCGGTTTCATATTCAACTCTTCACTCTAATTGATTCATTTGTACCTTTTTCTGTCTTTACCTGTTTGCTTGTCTGCGTTCTTATTTCTTTTTCCTATCACTAAGTAACACTTACTGTATACAGTGGCGCTTCTAGGTTATAGGATGCCTTCGTGCAAGAGGTTTGGATAAAAAGTGTAACTTCATAGTTTCATCTGTCACATTAATGTCAGCCACAGACATCTATTATGTAGATGGCTAATTGTTAGGGCATGCGCAAGAAAATATTGCAACGTCCCGTAAGTCACCATATTGCTCGTTCGTAGGGCAGCGAGTCTGCGCAGTAACTCCCTGGTTTGACAAAGTGAATGACGATTGGTGAGATGTGCGGCAGGTTTTCGTATTATAATCTTGACTGCACATGCGTCTGACCCTATCTATCCGGGGATCCTTTATCACAAAATCTTATTAGTATTATAGTAAACTTGTAAGTATTTAGTTCTGTGGTGTCAGCGCGCAATTGCGTAGCCGTCATAACCTAATGCCTGACCATTCCTTTTTACTCTTTTACTTTATCCTATATTATAAATAGCACCATGGAGGCGTCCGGATTTTCTGGTTTGGAAAGTTGGTCACCTTAGTTATGACAAGTGACATAATTAACTGAAACAAAATTTAATTATAATGAAAAAATTAACAAAAATTAAAACTCTAAACTAAATAATAATGTAACAGTAGAAAATAACACGGAAAATTTAAAATTGCATTTTACGGACTATTTTCCATGCAGATTCAGAAATGATGTCACTATAATAAATATACATATTATAAATAACATGCTCTGTGGCAATAAGTGCAAGATCAGATAAGTGCTCTTGTTTCATACTTGACTGCAGATAGTTTTTTATAATTTTGAGCTTCTAAAAGCTGCGCTCTCCAGAAGCAACTGTAAATGATAACGTCAGAAATAGTCAAATCACAATTGCAACATTCGGAAATAATGTAATTAGTTTTTTTTGAAAAATGAACCGAAAATTTCGAGAGGGGCTTATCTTTTTTTAATAAAGGTTTTAGAGCTATGAGCTCATTTGTCAAATCATCAGGATCAAAATCACAACCTTTGTCAGTTTCAAATTTGACATATAAGTCATATTGTATTATCTTAAAGAGATTCAATTTTATACAGAAAGCTGTAGTTATTATATTGGCCATTCAATGTAAATCAAAACAAAGAAGAAGTTTATTTTAAACTTTGCTCTTGGATCGTCCGCTGACTCATATGAAGTTTCAAATGAAAACTAACGCTTAACTCGCCTATGTCGTGCAGATTGGAAACCTATCTCAATTTCTAATTGTTGTGATATGTCTGACGCCGACTGATAAAATGTCGAATTGCGTAAACTTTTGACATAAAACACTAAATTTTGCAATGCCTCCACGCCAGCCTGCAAATCAAAATCTTCAGCTTATAATAATTTGCCGACTACATTTACCTTAGAAATAACAACCGTTGACAATACAAATGCAAACGATTTTATGTCAGTGAAGCATTCGCTTGATGCCTGGAAGTTGAATATCGTAATATGTCGTTTTCTATGTGCGACAACTCATCGGTGATTTCTTTTAAATTAAATCAAATAGCAAATGTTTTATTGCATTTACTCGACTCTCCCATCTTGTGTCACTGACCCATTTGTGTACCAGATTTTTGACAAATCTTTTCAAAATATCCCATATATACACCGAACCCGAAAAATAAACCAAATAATTCTTGCATCAATTAAAGAAACTTATTGTTTGATAACTAACTTTGGCTGCGTCATTTACGACTAAGTTGAGAGACCGGGCTGCACAAGGAATAAAAAAGGCTTTTCGATTGATTTCTAAAATTTTCTTCTGTATACCAATGTTTTTGCCTCTCATGTTGGCACCATTGTCGTACCCTTGGCCTCCCAAGTCTGAATATCAAGCCCCAGTTCTATTATTGTCTTAAACACTAAGAGGGCGCTGCTTAGTCCAGAGGTGCTAAGATAATACGTAAAGGTACCAACTGACAATAATTTACCCACAGACATAAAGGTAATGCTAACTCTTTCGCTTGGGAATACAGTAAAGGAAACGTGAAAATTACTGAAAAACGTGATTCCATAAAACTGCCCTTTTGGCGCCCAATGACTTGGGAACGAGATTGGGTATTATAACTTTTTTTTTGAAAATTATGTAAAATGAATCTTGAAGCGCATATATATCGTATACATTTGTAGGTAGAGAATTTCAGGTCTGAAATTCGAATCTTAGGAGTCACCGTCAAAACTCTTCTATCCAAGGTTATTCAACTCGTGACGTCCAGTATCATGTAAACATTGCCGAGGAGCGTGCTGTTTAATGGTGTAGTATCAGTCTTGTACTGGAAAAGCTTTTGTGTGGTGTTTATTGAAAGGACGGTGTAAGAGGCCGCACCAAAAAGTTATTTGTGTAGTTTTACAAGCATCTATTATGTATGGAAAACAAAACAAGTGTTGTTTTGTACATGGCTATAAAAGCACTTCAGTCAGTACAGCTAACAAGATTTTTGTAGCCGTTCCTCGAGATTATCAACGTATGAAAAAGTTGTTTAAGGCACCTAGACGTGATATGCCGAAATCGCAGTTTTTTCTGTTGTGAAGATCATCTTAATTTTTACTGTAAGTTTTATTATTATTTTTGAGGGAAATATTATAATAAAAAACGACGTTGTTCCCCATATATTCGACTTTTAGCCAGACCGGAAACGAGCCGCAAGAGCCCCGAAAATAAATGGCAATTTATATTTATTCTGATCTCTAAAATAAATGTCAAGTTTAGAGTACATTCTTAATTCTTACATTTTTATGTTTACAAATAGTATGTTTCCAACAACCCTCTGTGATCAAATTATCAATGCTACGTTAATTTCAAAAAAAGTCACTTATGTTGTTGTTTTTACGTTCCTCCTCTCCGCCGCGTTGAATCGCTCGTCGCTGTACACAAATTCTATAACAATGAACATGCCTTCATAACTAAGTATTTCACTTTTTCTTAGCGTATTTTAATTCGCTTGTCACAAAATGAAAGCAAACAACAAACTGATAAATTGAGGGGCTGAGGCTGACGGGTGACACGCTGACCCCAGATGTAAACAAGCGGCCATTTACACGACACTTGGCGTCACGGCCAATATGTTCGCGTTTTGGCGGTCCCTTTAAATATTCACATCTTTAATATTAAAAATACACCTTACGATCCATTTTTTCGAATTTATAAGCTGTCAAAGCTGTTTTGTGGATTAGAGGCTACCTAATAATATGCAATTTAATAAAATATAAATACATGGCAAATACGCAACTGCACACCGCTAGACGTGGCACTGACTATATAATCTTATTTCATAACCTCTGTGTACTCTTACGTCTAATAAATCTGATCCATTACTTTTATCAAATAATATACATATAATCTATTATCGATTTTTCTTTCCTGCTTTCAGCCTTTTTTGTGTATTTGTGTATATCTTTATGTTGACAGAATGTATTCCTCTTTATAATATTGTTTTTATGCAGTAATTGGTTAATCTCTGTCCATTTGTTTCCTTTCCGTGTTTACCTACTAACCCTTCATCTGCGCTTGATCTTCTGACTCTACTAGAATAAGTAAGAATTTAGGATGGCAATGCCATCTGTCAGCATTACACTGACATGATGACAAAGCCACCTAGCTGCCATAACGAGCTAACTTCCTAAAGGCAGTGACCTGTGGCCTGACAAATTGGCATGCAACTGCATACTTACGAGCTGTAATGACAGCGAAAAAGATCTATCTGCAGTTGGTTGAGGTGCAGACAGCACAGGGTAGACATGCATTCTACTAGAATATTTAAATTCCCGCCTATTACTATTTTCCTTCTACTGTTTTCTGTAATCTCTGAAAATTGTTTCCAAAACCTAGTGTTATTTTCTGCTCTTTGATTTTCACTCGGTCCATACACAACCACTGTTGTCCTTTCATTTTTCTCTATCCTCCTCATCTATCATCCTTTATTAGTTCTTCTGTTATGTTCCACCACTTTTGTAAGTATTTTATGAGTTCTTTTCGAATTATGAAGCCTACTCCTTCTTTTACTCTCATATCTTGTTCTACTCCACTCTATATCCTCAGGAAGGTGTCCTCTTCTACTTCTTCTGATTCTCCTTTTTATTGCACTAATCGCTAGTATATCTAACCTTGCTTTGTTGAATTCTTGTATTAGTTCATATTTCTTTCCATCTTACCGTCTCACGTTTCATGTTGAGAAATCCCTATATTTTATATTCGTTAACCTTCTTTTCTTTCGTCGCTAGTATCTCTATAGTTATTGCCTATTTCTCGTAAAGTCGTCGTCATTACATCTTTACTTATTCAAAAGTTTTAGTTTGTTTAATTGCCTGCCACCCCTCTTCCCTTTCTAGTTCTTTGAGTTGTACGGGCCCGTTTCCATTTCTGTCCATCAGTAATTATGTAGTGGTATCCTATTTTCACTTTTTAATTCTTTGCTCTTTCTTGTGCTGCCTTTTCCGTCTCTTTTAAAAAGTCAAGTCATCCATAACAAATATTTTCCTGTTTTTCATCACCCTCAGCTTCTGTTTATTTTTATTTCACGAGAAAATGAATAACTAATAATACTGAAACGGTAGGTTGTTGGAATAGCCCGCCGAAAGGAAAATATTGACGAAATGGCTGCAAAGCTACGACATGAAAAAGGAAAACTCTATCCATTGATGGCCGACTTTACCAAGGAAGAAGATATCATCAAAGCGTTCAAATGGGTCACCAAAAACGTCGGTCCAGTCAGCATTTTGGTCAACAACGCTGGAGCAATGACTTACGGGTTGCTCCTGGAAAGCACCACCGAATCGTTGAAGAAAACAGTGGACTTGAACTTTATGGGGCTCACCATTGCGACGAAGGAGGCATTCAAGATTATGAGGGAGAACAAAATCGATGGACACATAATTTTGTTGAACAGTGTAGTGGGACACAGCTTTCCCTACTTTCCTGGCATTAACATCTACGCACCAACGAAATACGCTGTTACTGCTTTGACGGAGGTCATACGACAAGAGTTTTGTCACTTGGAGAGCAAGACAAAGATTACGGTAGGTAAAGTTCACCCAAAGATATACGGTGACTTAATAGCCCAGTGGAAATAGACGTGATAAGTTGATAAATTAGAAAAATTCCAAATGTCTTTAAACATCCTTTATAGCTTAATTTTGTTTTCAATGTAGTTAAAACTCATTTCGCTACACCTTTAAAGATACGCAAATTGTTTAAATTTCTCTAAAAAAATTGCAAACATTTAACAAATTTGGGGATATGTTTTATGAACGGTTTGGACCAAACATTCTAGTAAGGGCAACATCAAACATTATTAAAAATTAATATTTTTGGTAATAAATTATAAAAATATCTATCTGTAAAAGCGTTTTGCAAACTGGTAGCTTCATGCATGTTTAAATAAAGGTTATTTAATTTGTTTATTACATTTTGTTTCCGCCAATAAATTGGAAACATTGTAAATATGAGTAGAAAATGTCCAAAGCGTMATATATATCGTATGTTTAAATTGTTGTTGTTCAGATAACCATAAACCTGGTATTTGCTACAATTAGGCTTTTTAAGATTACGTCATCCAACATGGCTTCCAGGGGGAACCCAGCGCGCACATGGGACGCACCTACGAAACCGGGGAAACGGGCGCGTGGCTGATAGAGTTTGGTCGTTCATGACCAAATTGTTCAAATTGAACGATTCTTGCTTTGATTCTTTTGATTCGGCTCACAGCTAATGAATTAGCGTCGTTCGTGCGTCGGCCATGGTTGACGGTTGGGAGGCTCTCTACTGTTACGGGGACACATGTTACACCTGTCATCTTTAAGCAAGTCTAACAACTCAGTAACTCGTTTTCGGTAATGATTCTTGAACGACTTGAATGATCCGAATCTATGCAAAAGATTGAAAGATTGAATTGAATCGAATGTCCCAGCTCTAGTGCCTGACGTTGGCATTAAATAATGAGGTTTCTATGATAGCGCGTTAGAAGCTGCATCGTTTTGACAGGTACCCCCTGGCAGCTACTTCGAAAGTCACGTGTTCTAAGAAGCCTATAGGAGAGTTTATCGACCGTTGATGGCGCTAATGTGGCTTTGCATATGGCGGAAATGAACAGTACTTGCTATTATAATATACTCGTCTGTATCGCGTAATGAAACACAGATGGGTTCGCAAACGAGTATATTCAATACCATTATTACAGAGGAACTGGTAATGGTAACCAAACCACACTCATTACAATAACCTATGTGATAACCGCTTAACCACATAATCGCATATTACTATTACAATGTAGTATCACACATGCTTTTTGTGTTTACATTTATCCTCTTTTTCTTAATTATATTCACTGTCCACAATTTAAAAATGCTAATACGATATAATAAAAACAGGCGTATTACACAACAATCCCACCTTTTTCCAGCATTAAAGTACTGTTCTTAATATTTTATGTATCTGCCGCCAGATGTATCACTATTGTAAATTTGCCTATACCTACCATAAGTTTTGTTTCGCTCCGCATAGGCAACATATTTAGTGGCACCATACAGGTATGTTTCACTTAATATTTTTGTATTAATCATATAATATGGTTAAAAATTGAATTATATTTTAAGTTGTTCTTACCACGTAAGTATTGTAATTGTAACCACACAAGATAGAACCACCGTGACAATGCATATCGTTGCTCTTACTACGTAAATACTTCCACGGCTACTATATACAGTTGTACCAAATTTAACTACATGTCCCTCGTTACTACACTGCATAATTGTTTCTGTAAGAATGTAGCTCGACATTAGCAAATTACTTACCTTTTTTGAAACTATACAACTTATATTGCCACAATAAGCACTAAATTAAAATAATTATTAGCACTGGAACTAATATTGCTATAAATAAAACAAAAAATTATCTTATTGAATAAATGTTTATTTTGGTATGGAATACACATGTTCAAAAAAAAACGTACACATTAAAAAAATAAAGAAGCACTCCTATATCGGTAAATTAAGTTGAGTAATTATGCTATGTTAAGGCATACCTTTAAACGTCTGAAATAACCAAATTCCAGGAGGTAAGTAGACATTTTACTGATTGCATGTCTCTTCTTGACCTTCGCTGGTAGAAGGATCCATAGTTTACCTGTATAACAAATAAAGAATAAATTGCAATATAGAGTTAATATAGCGTAGGACTTGTTGGAAAGCGATAACAACGTAATAATCAGCATACACATTAATATCAGGAATCCCTAGCAAAAACGAAATTCACAATGTGCCTTATCATGCGATGCGACTCCATTGTTTTGGGTTAGTGTCTTACAAAAAATTATGATGAACTTACCTTAATTTGAAGGCTTATATGGTAGTACTCTTAAATGGTAGCATAAAACTGAGTTGCACTGAAGCACCGAAGCTTACTGCTTATGTCCAATAATGAAAATAGAGCAACACAAAAACACAGCGCACGAGCAAGAGGAAAACCGTCAAAAGCTCCGTAGCTACCTTTCTCTAAGGTGGTCGTGTGAACGAAAACAATAATCATTGCGAAAATATGGTATAGTAACAGGTACCATACTCTTGATAAAGGGAAATATTCAGTGCGGAACAGAAACGTATTGTTAAGGTGCTGACTATATTTTACGGCTATAGGAACTAAATTATATCAGCTGAAAAAATATTTATATATATGCATAATTTGCTAAATGAGGGCCCAATGGACATATTAATTAAGTGGTCGATACCACCTAAATTGTAAGCGGAAGTTGTAATGATGTGAAATAATGCTATCATAGTCGAGCTTTAAAAAGTTTGACAATTTATTTTAACCCAACAAAAACTAATCTTATAAAATTTTATAATAGGCAAAACAAAACTATTCACTGACAGGGCTTTTAAGACTCAAAAACGAGTTATTAGATGATAGTCTCAACGGCAGCTTTTGTTATTCGGAAAATAAAATACCTATATTAACGGTTCCTTCTATCTATGTATATTCTGCATATCCTCTCTGTTACATTAAAAGCTAAGTCAAATTATCCAACAAGCAGCGATATTCATTTTTACTACACAAGATCTACTACTAATCTATGACACCCCAAATTTACCTGAGAGATATTTAAAAAAAAACACCAAGCATTAATGCCTCAAGGTGTGGTGTGAGGTTGGCTGCATGCTAATTTGAGGTTGAGGGTAATGTTTTTTAAGTCTCATTTGTAGGCTCCTTCCTTGAAGAAATATCGGACTTTATGTTTAATAACCTTCAAACTTCTCTACATCCGAAGAAGTCGTAACTATATACACTTTTAGGTTACTTTACTCTGCAGTATCGTGACCATCGAAACTACCGAAGAAAGACTTGAAACAAAACTTTTGAGTAATGAAATGGAGATTTTAAAAATTATATTTCCTACCTACATTTTATCAGTCAAGTTAGGAGTTATCAGCGTTATTTTGCAACGAGGTGTTAAATACGCCACCTAGAGGAAAACCTAGGGAATTAAAAATATAGGTTAATTTGTCTTGTATATTTTTATTTAAAAAAGGTTCTTCTACACAGAAATAATTTGCAGGTTTTTCAGGTTACACCCTTAATTATTTACCGTGTGTAAACCCAGTAACAGATGATGCAATTACTGATAATGTAAAATGCATGTATATGCTGTGCTGTCTACAGCTCATCAGCTCATCAGTGTAATGACAGCGAAATAGTACTATCTGCAGTTGGTTGAGGTGTAGACAGCACAGCATAGACATGCATTTTAATGTATGTTGGTTCTTGCCCGTCAGCAAAAAGTGCCGTGGGGGCCTGCTGTCAAATTGAAGTATGCAGTTGCATGCCAATTTGTCAGGCTACAGGTCACTTCCTTGAGAAAGTAGCACCCGTTATGGCAGCTAGGTGGCTTTGTCATCATGTCAGTGTAATGCTGACAGATGGCATTGCCATCCTAAATTCTTACTGATAATGTATTCGCAAGTGATGTAATCACGAGTAAAGATGTGCTTAGTTTAAAAAATAATAAGAGCGATCAATGCATTAAGTCTGAGAAGCCTTATATTGAGCGTCTGGTCAAGATTTTCGGTCAAGCAGTGTAATTATTTTGTTCGATGAAGGTCTGTACGTGTTGCTAAGCTAAAAAGGGCAATACACTTACATTTATTCACCAAGCATCCACTTTTTACAGAGCATCAGCCCTGGGTTCACGACAACGGAATTCCATTCTGCTGGAGGGTATCCTCCAGAAATAATGGAAGGGGCATTTTGGTCAGCGCTTTCAGGTCAAGACTTAGCAGATGCTGTGGTATACGTTCTCTCTACACCACCGCACGTGCAGGTAATTCTCCAGAGATTTCAGAAAATCGTTTCCGATTATAATTTTTGCAGGTTCATGAATTGACTATAAAACCAGTGGGAGAGAAGTTTTGAAAATTTGCTTCACCAAAGTAGTTGAAAGTTGCAGTAAACAGTAGAGGTCTTCTTCTGATCACTTTTTGCAATGATATGCTTATACGTCACCACTGTACTTAAATAAAGAATGCTTATTCAGTTTTTTGTTTCCATTTCATTTAACTTTTAACAAGCAATATTGTATAATTATTATTATATCTGTAAGTGGTCTTGTATTTATACAACTGTATACTGTAGCGCTCTTTAAATTTTCTATTTATTACATCGCGTCTGCGGCGTCCTGTATCAACTTCATTTTCATGTTGTTTATTCTAAATATGAACTTTCTGATTACAAATTGAATAACTATTATAGTATGCCCCTATTAACGAATTTAAATTTATTTGCTATTATTAAACATATTTTTCAAATTATGCATGTGCCAGGGTTAAACAGTAAAACGCAAAAAAAAGATGTGATATTGACATACAGGAAGTAACTAAGAAATATGGGTTCGACAATTGCTAATTAAAATACAATAGTTTCAACAAAAAAATACTAGGCAATATAGAAGGAAGGCTAGCGTGTGTGAACAATTCATTGCCAAATTTTCAAGTTCATCACAACTGCGTCGGTGAGTGAAATATCTAATCATATCGTGTTAGTTACCAATATTGAAACGTAAGATTTTTTTTTATTACATTTATGCCTTTCTTTATGAAACATGGAAGAGTATGTCGTATCTTCATAAAGTTTCCCTGCTAATATCACCAGTTTCCATTTGGAAAAAAATATATCATAAAAAAATAACGCTTTTTAAGTTGTAATTCCCACAGTTTTATAAAAACTGTTAGGAACTTTCATTTCATAGCAAAACGCTATAGTACTATAACTTGAGTTCCAGAAAGTATTTTAATATAGTTTGCCTACATGTCAAGAAAATCATTTCTAAAATCTATACTGTCTTTAAACAAACAAGAACTACAACAAGAGCTGAAGGTAGCTTGGAAACAAAGTGCTTGCTTGAGGATTTATCAACTCTGACGATCGCTTCGGTCATTTTCAAAGAGGATTGTAAAACTTTCTGGTATGGAGGTCGATTTTATAATTTCGAATTTTTATTGGACGTCGGGGTTTCTTTTTGCGTATTTGCCAAATGATTTTTCTTATTTAGTTTTGAAATGGTATACTTTACATTTTCCTTCGTATAGTAATACTTTGACGATGTAAGCAATGATCTAAGAAATGGCTAGCAATACCTGCTGAGCCTTTATTTTAGTTTATACTTCCAATGTGTTCTTTAATGCTATTCTATTTCACTTGTAAATACCGCTTTTGTTGAAGGCTTTGTTTTTTGGTTTATTGTTAACAAGAAGACTATTCAAATTCAACTTATTTACTACTACAGTTTCAATTCAACGTCTATCGGGTCTATTTCTAACACTAACGTCTTTGAGGTATAACTTACTTCGTTATTAATTATTTTCTTATCTTTTGCGATTTCTGACAACTGTTCTTCAACTATGAAACAAATAATTAGTTCTTCAGTTACCTATGTTTGATTTTGCTACGATTTCCTCCACCGTTGTTCTCCACGTGTAGTACAGCCGTCCTACCTTGAGCTTGTTGCTGTTCATTTTTCACAATTTTTGTGGTATATATCTTCTCTGTTACTATTTCCTTATTATTTGCTTGTCTGTTATCTTTCATTAGTTGTGCGATAGTTTTCTAAATCTTATTATCTAGGAAATATACTTAAATAAATATATTTGGTGATAGGTATACTGCTTTACTCCTCTATTTTTTCTTGTTTTATTAGGGTTGTTTGGTCTAACCACTGTATCGTTGTATCTTCGTGTAGAGAGGCCTTCGTTATCCTATTGATTAAGTAGTGGTTGACATTTTTCTCTGCTAGGTTTTCTGGTACACATTGGTGATTTATCTCATCGAATGCGTTTTTTAAGTCCCTACACATGACGAGCATCTTTATAATTTCTCTTTATTTTTTTTTCTAGTATGCGCCTTATTACTGTGAACATGTGATCGGTTCTTGACAAAGGTTGCTTGATATTGTGGCATTTCCGGGATATGCTTTTCTAGTTCTGAGAGTAGAAAGTGTGCGTAGTGTTTATACCTCACACTATATAGCGTTATTCTTCTATAGTCGTCCGTGTTCTGGGGGATTTCACTTTAGGAATGGGTATTTGTACCGTGGTGCTCCAATCTTGGAGAATTTCATTTAATAGTATTTTATTTATTTCTTGTTTTATTATTTCTGGTCCATGTTTTATTAGTTCGTAGGCATGGTGCTTTACTATTTTTCTTACTGTTTACGATCCTAATGTTCATGGTTCTCTTATCGGCCAGTTATCGTCTTCCATTTTTTGTATCCAGTGTTTTATCTGGATATATTTGTTGAATTCCTGTTGCTTTCTCTGTAGTATTTTTTCAAATATTTGCATTTTTTAATTTTCATGCTGCTTTCCTCTTTAGCGAAAGAGGGGACCTTTCTCTATTTAACGTTTGTTTTGATGCTTCTTTTATACGTGTTGTTATCTCTTTCCAGTTTCGGGTAATTTTCTTGCCTTTGGAGTTTGGTATCTAGAGCTTTCGTACATTTTTCTTTCTATCTTTAGTAGGCTAATGTAATTCATTTTTCATTTTGACAGTGCCCGTCTCCTTTTGTGTTTTGTGTATTTGTAGTTATATTTTCTAAGTAGGTATATACCTACCTTTTTGTGGTCTGTTCGCACGTTTTTCAATCCATTTGGCTTTTACTTTCTTGGTCTTTATATTGCCAGCCGTCAATATGTAGTCTATCTTTTGTGATTTGCTATTGTCATTGCTTCACGTTATGAGAGAGGATTTGGAGTTACTCCAGGTGTTTTTTATTGTGAGGTTAAATAGATGAGCGATATTTTTTAGTTGACTTCCATTCTTGTTTGTCCATACATGGAATGTGTTTGGTCCTATTACGGTTTTGTCCTCCCTAGTTTGGCCCTCACTCCCTGTGGGTGAATTGAAATCCTCCACAAGAATGGTGAGTTTTTGTGATCTTCGTTTTCGTATTTCTTGTGTTAATCGCCTGAATTTTGGTCCGGATTTTATATCTGTTGACATGACTATCATGGATGTTGTATTCTTTTCGTTATGTTTTCATTTATCGCTTCTGTTGTTATGTATTCTTCATCACTAGGAGTGCTACTCCTCGATTAGTTTTTTCTTTCTGCCGTCCCGTTTAAGGGCCATTTATAGTGTTTTGTTGTTGCTACTCGTCCAGGCACATGCTTTTCCTGTATGCATGCTATTTCTATTCCTTCATTCCACAGCGATTCATCAACTTTGCTGCGTTTTTTTCTAGACTTATACTTCCACTTATACGTTCCAAGTGGCCATTTTGAGTTCATTTCCTGCATTTTCTTTAGCTGGTTCCTGCGGTGCTTCGTTGAGTTATCTCGTATGTATTTATTTCGTTCACTTGCTTGAAGTACAGGTTGGTTAAAGGTGTTATGCGAGATGTTTCTTGTCTCTGTGCTGGACCTTCTTGGTTTCCATTTATTATTATCGCACTGGCACAGTGGTTTCTTACTCCTCCTTGAAGTCTGTGTACAATGTTTATTTGTTCTTCAGTATTTTCTTCCTCTTCGGTGTATTCATTCGGTTGGAATGTTATTGTTTTCCCCTGTTCCATGTGGACTACTGTTTTTCTGCGGTTGACGCTATTATTTCTTCTCCTCCCCAGAATCCATCCTGTTCGAGACCGTTTAGGAGTGCTGGCATTCTGTTGGCTCTTTCTTTCGAGTTATATTTTGGTAGTAATTGTTGAACAGTTTCTTCCAAGCTACTTTTCTACTTTCAAATGTTTTGTCTGATGTAGTTATGTTCTTTTTTGGGTAATATTCTCGTCGTATATTTGGTGAGCCAGTGCATTTAGGCCTCAGTTTCCGTCTCCTGGGATTTTTTGTATCATGACTGTGTAGTTTCTTGTAAGCACCGTTTTGAGCATTTTCTTTTCCTTGTATACTTATATGTATCTAATTGTCCCCATTTGTTGATATCTTTTTATTGTAATACTACGGTGTTTAAGTTTATTATTAATATTTCTTTTTTAAGATTCTGCTGATGTTCTATGATCGGTCGGGTCAGGTCAGGTCAGGTCAGATCAGGTCAGGTCAGGTCAGGTCGGTCGGGGTACCTGTCTTTGACCTGTTTTTAGACGTACTGGTTATATTGCTTTTTTTTGGTGTCATTAACTTCTAATGTAATGCGCCTATCTGATTTTAAGGACCTTTTCACCGATACACTTTCAGAGCCTGCTCTTAGTTTATTTTTAAGGTCTGGTTATCTGGGGTGCTTTAAGGTCCGTGTTTCTTTACCTTTGACCGTTTCAGCTCTAAAATACGCTCGTCTTTAGCGTTATATCTAACAGGATGCCGATTTGAATTATATATCGGAAAAAAGTAATACAGACCGTTGTTAATTATGTGCTTCAACATAGGTAGTAATTATGATGTTAGTCTATTTTTCTACCAAAGTTCCTGTTGCATTCGGTGTGTCTGGTTAGGTGTACCCTCGTGTGGTCGAGGTATATAGGTACTAAGGTACGCAACCACTTTCACCACGCTAAGCATATGACCGTGCAACACTCCCTAAGTATATTGTAGTTGTCTATTAATCACACACAGATGTAGTGAAGCTCAGAGAGCCATTCGGGTACACGTCCGTATCCGGCAACCGCTCTAACAAAACTTTGAGTTATAATATACTGCGGATAAAATATGTTCTTTATCATTTGCGAGGATGTTAGCATTGCTTGTATCGTATCACAGCCTCTATTCTTTTTTATTGTTTCAAAACACCGAACCCTAATGAAGAGATCTCGGAACATTAAATTATGTATGAATTTCAATATTGATCTCCGCTAGAGATGTCCAAAATGGTACTGTCTATGGAAAGATGGATAGGAAAAGTGGCAGTTGTCACAGGTGCCAGTGCAGGTATTGGATATGGACTAGCAGAGCGACTGGTAAATGAAGGTCTTCAGGTATGTAAACTAACGCAAATGTTTAAAGGGTCTGTAGAAGAAAATACTAATAAAAAATATATTCTTGATGCAGGTGGTGGGCCTCGCTCGTCGCAGTGAAATAATCGAGGAACTCTCCAACAAACTAAAAGACAAACATGGAAAACTCTACGCCTTCAAAGCCGATATTACCAAAGAAGAAGACATACTCAAGGCTTTCGATTGGATAACAAAAAACCTTGGACCAATCCACATACTAATCAACAATGCAGGTGGACTTACTCAAGGCTTGCTATTGGAAAGTACCACCGAATCGCTGAAAAATACATTGGACCTCAATCTGTTAGGTCTCAGTGTTGCCACGAGAGAAGCTGTCAAGATTATGAGAGAGAACAATGTGGATGGACACATAATTCAAATGAACAGCATTAGTGGACATTACATTCCAAACGTGATGGGAACTAATATATACTTTGCCACAAAACACGCTTTGACTGCTTTGACTGAAATTTTGAGAAGAGAACTGAATTTGTTGGGGACTAAAATAAAAGTAACGGTACATGCACTAGGTTAATGTAATATCTAGAGACCGGATAAATAATCAAAATTTTAATTAAAAAAAAGTGCTTAAAAAGCATGATATTTATCTAAAAAAGCAACAGATATACAACAAGATAAAAAAATCGGAGGAAAGCAGATATACAATTTTGACTTAAAGTTTATTATTAAAAAAAGTAGGTACAGTTTAGTGTAAATAAATAAATGCTATTCATAAAGGTATACAAACAAAAATAAACATTTGAAAGAAAAGTATGCATTAATAAAATAAAGATCAAAATATAAAGATATAATAAAACAAAATTCTCATGCAAAACCTAACAAACTAGATATACAGAGAGGGAAGGTACCTGTACAGTATGCACTATTTATGTTTGAATGTATTGATAACTTAATATTGATCCAAATGTTCCATTGTTAGATTGTGTCTTTTATCATTGAGAATATTTTGGTATTGGGAAAAGCTTCTTTCTACATCGACACTTGTAATAGTTGTATATTTGAATGAGACTATAGATGTAGGACTCATGTTAAAATTAGCCATAGTTCTGCCACATAAAACAGAAGAAATTTTTTCGAGTATATGATATACGGTAATCCTTGAATAAATTTGTGCTAATTTTAATTTAACTATCTCACTAATGAGCCCTGGGACAGCATTAAGGGCATTTTTGAAAGAGTCAATCATTTTAATTGATTCGACTACAGAAATTTTCTGCTTTTCTAGGGACTTAATGGTTTCACTCACAAAACTTAAATTGCTTTTTA
This sequence comes from Rhyzopertha dominica, assembly GCA_025024175.1. NCBI lineage: Eukaryota > Metazoa > Arthropoda > Insecta > Coleoptera > Bostrichidae > Rhyzopertha > Rhyzopertha dominica. The sequence goes on along the minus strand of QCXZ01000043.1, from coordinate 4,358,274 downwards.
TGAAAGCCAAATTATTTTGAAGTTGTTGTTTTTGAATAACACACTGGCAATCTTGTATAGATTTACTTGTTGATTCTTGAAATTCTATAATCAACCGTTTAAAACTCTTGAATTTATTGCTATATTAAATAGCAGCGTCCAGCCAAGTACCCATCTAGTAAGCACTGGCTCTGGCGGCAGTGGAGTTGTACCCTCAAATTTGCTTTGACAAAAAATTTTTTGCCATTATTTATTAATTTGTTTACTAGAGGAAATTGGGTTCTTATGGTCTTCCTACGATTAACCCCGTGTGCTAAGCAAATACACTTAATTAAATTTGCATAAAATATTTTTATTAGTTGCAGCTTTTAACATGTATGGCGCGTCCGAAAGCATGAACAATAACTTTTCATTAGGCACTACTTCAGGCAAATAAAAGTGTGCTAGTCCGTCATTAACAAACTTTGATATTATATTACTATGCGTTTTGCTTAATTGTTTTGAACTAATTAAATATGGTTTTGTAGGAATTTCGTCATTTAACGCCTATAACTAAATTTACCACATACCTTCTGAAACTATCAGTGGTGTCGTCAACAGCAAACCATACATTGTTATTTCCTGTTATATTTTTAATTTGATGAACCACCTCTTGATATAAAAGAMTGGCATAGTTTTTACGAAGGTTACTTTCACCTGGAATATGRCTTTTGCAATGTTTCTCTAGAAACTTTTTAAAAGACTGATATGTTAATTTGTTTAGAGGGATGTTTGCTTTTAACATAGCACTGCATCAGATATCTGAATTGAATTCCCTTTGTTCATTAAATCAAGAAGCTGATGCTATAGATGTCCCAATTGTTTGTTGCTTGAACGTCTCCATTTTAAATATCTTAGGTAACTTTGTTTTTAAGTGCTGGGAAATATCGTATTTCTTAACGCACTGTATCTACAAAATTAAACGTTTATTAAATAACAGTAAAAAAACTACAGAAAATTTATTGTTACGTCCTTGACAGAAGATCTTATTATTTTCAAGTTTTAATTCTAAATGGTCCCGAATCCAATCTTCAGTGCGAGATGTTTTAGGCATTATTATTTTTGTTAAATCTTATGCCGATAAAAGGTCCGATAAGGTAAAGGAAAATGGCAGTCACAACAAACTAACCTAGAAGTACAATCTGGGCTGAATCGGAAGAGTGCGCACGCTCTAGATTCCTGTGCAGTCACAGAATAGGTAATATTTCCTATTCCGTTTAGATAAATGACAAAGTGAAATATAAAATTTAAAAAAATTGATTAGAAAAAGTAGAAATAAGCAAAAAAAAGCACAAAAAAGTATTATTCAAACTATCTATTTTTATGTAATTCGTCCAAATTTCAATCTAATTTGTTGCTGCTTTCAAAACTGAATGTAAGCAAAAAAGCTTAAAATCCGGTCTCTAGTAATATGAATTGTAAAACTCAACAATTTAGAATATTTTATATCACTAAAGTTATTAATATCATTTGTAGAGCTTAAGCCCGGGTATCGTAGATACCGAGATATTTGAAGCATCTCATTTCACCGAAGAGAAGGAGTTATTCACCTGGAAACGTCTAGAAGTGAGAGATGTAGCGGATGCTACGGTGTACATCCTTTCTACACCTCCTCACGTACAGGTAACTAGTACTGCAGGTTTTTGAACACGCTAATACTAGAATTCAACAGGTCCATGAGTTGATGATAAAACCCATAGGAGAAGAAATTTAGAGTAGAAGCCTGACCTGCACACTGACCATACCCATCTTTAATGTTCATGTTAAAGATGGTTACATATATCATTTCATATGCCTAATAAATAATACGTATAAKGATCTTCTTTTAATCTTTCTTAGAAAAAAGTCCGAACTTAGGTCTTCGTTTATAAAGACCATAAGGTTTAGTCTGTTCAGCGTGAAGTATGAGATGGTTTGGTATAATAAGTACATAACTTATAGATGCACCACATTTAAGCTGAAATTCTCTATTCTAAAGACATCATCTCTGCATTGTTTATAGTTGGTTCATCTCGTAAGTAATTCATAACACTTTAAAGACATTTCGTTCGGTAGGTATATCTGGCCAATATAGCAATATACCGTGCTCGTACAGCTACTGTAGGTAAAATAATAAGGACGAAGCCGACACAAATATTGCTACAACACTCCTTAGGGGTGTAGGGTAGCCCGTTTCTGCCCATGCTATTACATGTAAGACGATTTTACGTCCAGAGAAGCCAATTTTAAAGCCACTGCTCCAATTTTTTGATATATTGTTCTGTATACAAATCTCTAGGGCACTGCATAGCGTATTTTTAATTTTTTCCTAAAATTTTTGCTAAATAGCGACTTTTGTTTTAGCATTTGTGTAATATGCGTATATTTCGGCTCATCAATAAAATTTTGGAAAAAATAAAATGCAGTGCCCTTAGAATTGAACACAAGAATGTGTAGACGTAAAATCAATTTTGTATGTAAAGTATTGTAGGAGTTAAATCCAAAAAACATAAGAAAAATGCATAATTTCACGCCCCACACAGGTAACCACACTTAGTAATACCTAATTGCCTGTCGTAAAGTAGATTTCGTCCTATCCTGAGAGGTCTGCAAAGAACTTGACCCGAGGCGTTCTCTCATTGGTGAATGATAAGTTTTATTGCACTTCACCCTTAAATACAATGCAATATTTGGGCGTTATACGAAGAATAAGGCGCTTTAAATTGACAATAAAAGCAAAAAAAAACACAGAACGTTGATAACACGTCGTCTAGCAAAGAATTTTGTGTTTAAGCAATTAATTTAAAATTTAAGGATTTGATTACCTTTAGGCTAATATTTTTATGTTTACATAACATGCAAACTGTTGTGAACMCAATTCATGTTGTGTATCTACATGCGGCATTTTTGAAGATACCTAAACCGTTGTTTTTCCTAAATATTAGTACATATTTTCTGTTTGTCCTATTTTTAAAGACATAGTTAAAAACCMTTGTATAACATGTTTTCAGGGTAGGMACCAAGCCGGCCTAATTTCATATCTTCAGAAGAATACAAATATTAGTTTGAACTGMTAGCATTTGGCAACAGTTCTCACAGTMCTGTCGAAMTATTTTCAATTTATTCTCACTCTCTTGTMATATTATAAACACAAGAAAACAATAGATTCTTGTCTACAACCCTTTMCTAACTGAAATAATTATTGTCTTCCTAGAAACTTCTAATACATTGCCGATGATTTTCCCAGACAGCATGAAATTCTGCAAATCTTTTGAGCGGCATCAAATATTTGTATAATTTTATAATACATTGTGGATCTTTGATCAGAGACGTTACCGAATCGACTGGATTTTTTTGTCTCTGACATTTTTATTTATTTCGCATACTAGTGTACTTGATTTGAGATACTTATTAAAATAGTCGATTCTGACATTCGATTTGTAATAGTCGCTGTTATCGGCGTCGGATTAATTATTATAAAATATAACTACGAATTTCATTTGTCAAAATTTAAATTTGACAGATGGAGGAAATAATCTGAAATAATAATTTTAAGTCTATTACAAAGAATATGTCCCTATTTGTATAATTAAGACAAAGGGGCGCATGCAGTTCTTTTGTCAGTAGTCAAGGATGCCATGTAGTTAATGAAAATTATTGTTTGGGAACATCATTTTGCACCCATTTTAACGAAAAACACGATTTTATTAAAGCATTTAAAAAATTGTGTTAATAGCCGATATATTAAAAATAAAACTAACAATGTGTATTTGCTTAATTAGGAAAATATTATTCCCGAAAAATCCAAGTTTGAGACATATCTCAAAATACTTGGCCCCTTTAAAAATTCTGGATGCTAAATAATAATTACTGTCAAAAATATCTACATTTTCTTGTATCTGTATACCTTAGTGTGGTATTGAGAACTGAAGGAATTCAGGTTATTTAAAAGTTCACTACAGCTTTAAAATACAAGACATTATAAAATCGGCGAAATTCGGTTTAATTAACAAAAAAGTGAGAGTAATGTGCACACCGCAATTCTCCAGTATTAATAGTTATCGAGATACCCTGTAATTACAACGAAAATTGGACACCTTGTACCATAGATGAATTAGTTCATCTATGTTTGTACACAGATAAGCAATACTTGCAAGTATAAGTAAATCCGAGTATGAATGGGCGTTTTCAAAAAGAATTTCACTAAACCTTAGAGCATTTGAACCAAAATAAAATCATATATGTTATAATTTCTATAATTGTCGTATTTGTATTTCTGTGCAAGAACTTTGGATAATTATAATTGATATGAATTCCACACTGCCTCATCTTTGAGCATATTAGATATCAATTTTTAGTTATCATCTATGCAATACTAGTAACATTTCACATACCTACCAGTTGACTCTTTCAGGCCTTTTAGTTTCTAAAATCGCCATCTCAATGTGACCTTTAACCTCATGTCCCCACAGAAACAGTTTTATTAGAAAATAGTAAGGACATCACTTGAACGGCAGGATACAAATCGTACCCAAATAAGAAATTCTCCGTTATAGAACATCCTCCCTGGTACGGAAATTTATTGCCCCAAACTAAGTGAGCCCAATAAACGCAGGTAGTCTTGGTGGGTGGACCCTAATAAGTATCTGAGGGTTTGTTTAAACCACTATTAGACCGAAATACGGTCAAAATAACCGGTGGCGCTCCCTAGCGGAATTTGAGTTTCGGGTCCACCTACCCTACCCTCTTAAGAGCGCCAGCATTTGAATTCTAAGTACGCTCCTGCGAACTGAGACAATTGACGGGATTTCCCACCCTGGACTTTACAGCGTCGGGAAGTCGTGCCCCACGACATAATAGACACTGGGTCAGTATGCCAAATCTAACTAGTATACTTGCAAGCCACGATATATGAGACTGACTTATGCAGAAGGTTTTACAGCTTGATGGTTGGCCGTCGTAAACTATTGTATTGTAAATGAGGGTTTTACAGCCTTATGGCCGTATTCAAAAAAATCTTGTTGGCTAAAATTTTAACTTTTACACTATAATTTTTTTGAAATTATTCAATATGAAATCAATAAAACATAGAAGATTATATAACAAATTTTATTTAATTTAACCAGTTGCCCCACCAGTCAATAAGAGATTAGGAGATTAAGCACTCAGGTATATGCCGCTACAGATCCTAATGATAAGAATGAACATATTTAATTGTTTCGTAGGGACTCAATTGCCCCACGGTTTAAAATCAGCTATAATCTGTTTGGCCAGTTGCCATACGAAATGTATGTCACAAACGTCTCTTAATAAGTGGCTAAATGTAAGCATACATGTAGGTATGACCGAATAAGTAAAGAATATTGCACTTCGTATGCTTATATGCTGTAAAACTTTAAATTATAACAAAACACATATGCTTTTAATACCGTTTATAGTAGGAGTAGAATAGTTCCGATTTCTTCTTATTTCCAGAAAAAATATGCAGCTAGAAACTACGTTTATGACCCTTCTGATTAAAAGAAAATTTTAACCTGTGAAGAAACAGGACAGAGGGCGATTGCAAACCGCGACCAAAAATTAGAATGTATGGGCTGGCGCATTGATATTGGAATGTTTACCATTCATGGTTATAAAAATGGATACTACGCACCTTTTAGTATTTTCTATTTTCTCTACTTCCGAATGAAAAAGCAGATTCTTATAGTTCTTTGTTTAAGATAGTTCAAAAAAGTGTCTTTTTTATGGTTTTATTTTAGATCCTAAAGAAATTTTTGTAGGTTTTGAAAAATCAGTTCATCTTGGTTGCAACAACGTTTGGACCAACACAAAGATTTTTGGTTGTAGATTTCAATTGGCGCAAAGTTGGTTTAGGAAAATTTAATCTTTAGGTTAAGCTTCTCATTAGATAGCAGCGAAGTAGAAGATTTTTTTACAATGAACTTTATTAACTAATATTATGAAAGATAATAAGTGCTTGTATTCATTTATAAACCCAATAAAACATTACGTATGCTCACTTATTKACTAATGTCTGATGACGCAACGGTGAAGTATTTAGTGTCTTATTTAAAACATAATTACATATCAGAAACTCTGTTTCCTCCCGTAATGTGGGCTCATTAAATTAGTAAAAAACACGATTTAGTCTACGAGTACATTAAAAGCTATTAGATAAGAAATATTTGTAGTTCAAATAATAATACCAAATAATGCTCATTGATTTATGTGTATGGAAAAAAATTCTAAAAAGGCCTAAACACAATTTTTGGATACGGTCCACTCCGTTGCAAAACAGTGGAACGTGCCGAACCCGTCTATTATTTACGACAGCTTCAGGTAAAACTTGTAAACCATATTGTGAGCGGTAATCGGCTGTTCGTATAATGAGTCTCATAGATCGTTGCGAATTATAATTATTGCCTCCGTAATCTGTAATGGCACTGGACACATATATTCAATAAATATGTTCAAATTCCTTCTCATTTCAAATTAAAAAGGAAACAATTTTGAACAATTCAGCGCTGTTAAAACTGACTCTTGAATCCGTCACAATGTAAATATGAACTGCAACAAATTAGTTAGAAATTAAAATGCATGTCTATGCTGTGCTGTCTGCACTGCAACCAACTGCAGATATATCTATTTCGCTATCATTATAGCTCCGTTTAGACCCGTGACAATTTCTGATGATTTGTAGAAACAGGAACCGTTTCATTGATTATAAATTTAGTTCCGTAATTTAGCCATCTTTCTTTTGTTTATTATCAAGATAATATCACTACGGATAACTATATCCTTGTGTTCTAATGCAGTAGTAGATGGTAGAGGTGCATTTTTACTTTCGAAAAATGCACCTTGCACCAGTAATAATAACGTACACTCCTATCGCTGCCATATTTGCAATAGGATCACCCATTCATCCTGGGATGTCTTGAACTAGGAATAGATTTCTTTTTAACAACAGATACTACAACAAGAGTACATAATCACAGTAAGATTTTACTTTTAAGTGCTTATAACACAAAGGATTAGAGCTAGATAAGAAAACAGCTAAATGGTTGACTAAAATAATAATTATTACGCATGTTGCATGTACATGATCAGTAATAGTCCGTTTCCTGTACAACCAAAACAGCATTATGTCTATAATATACACGGCCAAGTTTAGCCCAAGCTGGTGACTTAAAACGCTCCCAGCTATAAACCGCCCTTAGCCCAGCTAGAAAAGGTCTTGAAAATAAACATAAAACAGACGCCGAAATACATCGGTAGTGGGAAGAAATACATTACAACGGGATTTAACCTTGCACCCCAGAATGACAATAGAATCGGAATGTTTAAAAATAGGATAGCTACATGTAGACACTGTTACAGTCGGTTCCAAATGTGAGCGAACCGAATATTCATGCATTTCATATAGATGCCTGCCCTTTTCTTCTTTTACCCGTTCAAGGGAATGAAGCACTGGTAATAATAAGTAAAACATTAAGCATCCATGAAATCAAGAATATATAAACACCAATACCCATACCGTAGTCTTAACAACTAAAACAGTCAACTAACTAACAAATAACAAATGTAAGCTTCGTCTTTTTAGACGTCCTTCCAGTAAAAAAAGGAAAGAAAAAGGATGCTCTACAGCTACAAGAACTCAACGACACCAAAAGAGAAGAAGACAAAATAGATTTAAAGGAAAAAAGAAACCGCTTAGAACGATATTATACGCCTATGACTCAAGATGATCGTGGCGTTAAACAATCATACTGAATTTTACAATTTTCATCAATAATGTGTTCTAGTGTTGCATCCTTGTGTTTGTGTTGCGGTTGTTATTGCTGTCGTCGTTACAGTGAAGTAATTTCCTGTATCTAGTCAACTGTATATAAGAAGTTACACAATTATGCTACAGAAACCGCCTTCGGAGCATATTGGCTCACGAAGTAGATAAATGGGGAGAACGTTGTCCAGTAATAGCATATAAATCGAGCAAGAAAAATAAGAAGAAAATCTATAAATTCGAAAGCAGCTTGGAAGAAACTGCTCACGGTCTACGGCCAAAATACAATCCTAGGACTGATAAACGACTTGGAACAAAAAGGCTCTAGCTGGAGAGAAAGAAATCTTAACGGCAACGCCAGAAAGAAGGAGTAAAAGTAGCCACTACGATAGTGCTATAATTTTTTCTAGAGACTAGGAAGCATGTACCCCTCCAACCCAGCGTAGATGGCAGGCCGGGAATTGCAGAAATGCTGACCGTACGCTGTTTTAATATCAATCAGACAAGTGCTGAACACGTAGTTTGTGATGTAGAGAATGTGACTGAAAACTTCAATGAAGATAACAAACTGAAAGTTAATATTTTAGAGCAGTTCCATCATAGATAGTGTCAAATAGTTTAAAGGGTGAGAATAATTTTTTATGTAAAAACTAATAAGAATAATTCTTTAGTTATCATGATTTTACATTATTTAAATTATGTTACTTTTATGTTAGAGAGTCGTTTGAATGGTGTAATAAGCAAAAATCCTTAAAATTTTTTATTAAATAAGTTAATGATACTGCGGAAAGATGTAGTTTATGAATAGGTAATATCTTAAACTCAAATTTAAGCTGAACAATCCGTTAATACCGAAAAGCTATGCTCTACCCAAAAATTTACAATACAGGAAATAAATATAGCCTTATAGTCCTGATTATCGATTAACAAAATTGTTGGTTTAACTGATGACTGTTCTGTTAAAAATGATTTAGATCTGGTAAATAAATAAAAAGAATGAAATTAAACGTAATTAAGTTACAGACTAATACCTTTTAGTGTCGAATATTTGTCCAGTAGCGTGACAGAACTTCAATAATACACGTTTTTTTGAAACAAAATAGAGTTCTCATTGAAAAATACTTAAATCTAATAAAATTATGCAGTGAATGAGACACTTTTATATCTAGCAAATGATCTATAATAAAAAAGAATCACACTTCTTAGCCATCCTTTTTTTAACAACCTAATAAAAGTACCAGCGAATTTACGACGGTTTTCTTTGTTTTCTGACATAATACATAATAACTTTAATACTAGGAGCTTTATATAGAAATTAAATTAATTGTATTCATCAATAAATTTAACTTATGAACTAGAAAAGGTTTCTCAGTAGCAATTCCTAGTATCAAGGAAGAATAATACGATATTTAATATTAAAAGGAAACCCCCACATAGAGACAATGACATTTACATTAAAAACAGTTTGTACAAAATGCCAGTCTTTAACAGTTCAATCCATAGATTGCTAAATATTCCATTATCCACAGAAAGTTAAAAAAATGAAGTCATACACTTAATATCGGCTTCAAATGGGTAGTACTCTCCTTTTGTATCTAAAAGTTTTCTCGAGCATTCCTCTTCATACCCTAATGTCAAAATGGAGGCGTTGAGAAAGAAAAATTAAGTTATAAGACTAAAAAGCACGAAAATGCTTTAATTATTAGGCTGTATATAAGATCGATCTCCATTGTCTACTAGAAATGTACACGTATAGAACGTCACATGCTAGCATGCCACATGTTACTATCACACATTAACAATATCAATAACAATTAATGTAATATTTTGGATTATTATACTATATGTAACTCAATTATGACAGCTAGCAGGTAATAATTGCTTTATAATAAGACGTACTTTGCATCTTTACGTAGGATAACGTATGGGATCTATAAATAGAAAGCTGAACAGTATGTATTTTTGTAAATTGCATTTACCTAGTTTTACCGTTCTTCTAAAATGCAAGTAAGTAAAGGTCAATTAAATATGTAAAGATACTCTACTTATGCCAATAACAGTAATGCGGCTTTTGAAAGTTTTAATTTTGAAATTGTTCAGATAAACAGCTATTAATGCAGGTCGTTTGTAAGACAATACCTATCGATTTTAGTTTTAGTTATGTCGTTAAATTACTTATAATACGCACTCGTGTGACCCAGTACTTGCAACGCGCATAAGCCTACATTCAGCGTTGTTTCGTGGGAAACACTATGCCTGTTTAGAAATGATTATACTAAAAATACCTTTTTAGGCAATTACAACACATGAGAAAAGTAGCTAAAGTTTTAATGAAGACATAAATTAGTAGTTTATTTATAAAAAACAGTTTTTCAAGTAAAAACTTTACAGGTCGGTATTAAATGTGGATTAAACAAATAGTAATCTTTTATTTATTTTTCTACTTAATATTTATCAAGTAAAAAAGATTAAGGGCAAAAAAAAAGTGTTGGAACAAGCCCTTATATGCGATCTTCATAATGCAAAAAAAACATGTCGCGAGTGGAAACTTGAAAAAAGGAGGGTCGATAAAAATGAGGGGTTGTCAAGAGGACAGCTCGTGGCTGTCAAGGAAAGAAAGAAGACCTTCGTCCCAAAAACTGTTTAATGGCCTGCGAGAGAAGCCCATACGTTGAGCGTTGTTAACGTCTGGAAACCTGCCGGAGGATTTTCTGGAACGTTCGAGGCAGCGAAGCTAGTCTGTGGAGCTGTAGAGCGTGCTGTCGAGCGGGCATCTTGCGAAGACAGGAACCTATGCCTCGCATTTAACACTTGTTTCAAGGTACAACCTGTAGTGCTGTTGGTGTACCAATAAAGATATTCCCCACTAATGTTGTTTTCCTGCTCGAACCCGAGCTAGCTTGGTAGATATCAACATCAGCAAATAAAGTCTAGAAGAAATGAAAATAATTAAGGTTCTGGCATGTTGTTTTCCGGGCTGGCTTCCACGTTGGTTATCTGACCTTGATGTTTCGACACTCATATCGGTGTCTTCCTCAGAAGTAGCTCTGAAACTGAAGTGTCCTAGTCCGCTCTGGTATTTATACTCGTCTAGTTCACTGATGCGTGGGAGTTGTTACGCATGACCGGTTTCCAGAGCTACTTCTGAGGAAGACACCGACATGAGTGTCGAAACTTCAAGGTCAAATAACCAACGTGGGGACCAGTCCGAAAAACAACAACTACGGAAGCCTTCACATCATAATTAAGGTTCTGTACAGAATACGTAGCCAATATTTCATTAGAAATTCTGTGTTTTTGTTCTATTTAAATTGCTTTTTAATGCCCTCATAAGAAGTAGAATAAAATAGAATACTTAAAAGGATTACAAATGTAGCGAAGTAAAAATAGAAAATACAATAGAAAAGAAATGCAGAGTTAACACTTATTGCAGTCAACAAATCTTGAAAATTATGTAAGGTCATCAGGGTTGGATTGTTGTTATGGTAAATTTGTGATACGCCAACCCCTGTTGCGTTATTGGGCAGACGTTTGATTCACACATTCCCAGAAGGCGCAATCTTTTTTTTGAGTATTATAAAACGTCTACGTTAATAGGTGGTGAGTTAGACATGTCCCTTTTATCGTTTTGTCCGCATTTAGTTAAGCGTTCTTTTCTATCTTGCAGGCGTTTTTTTTCTGTTGGTTGCTTGTACATGAGATACCTATCTATCGAAGCATCTCTGGAAATTTTCCGTGACCGTGTTCTGCATTTTCTTCAGTACATGCGCCGCACCACCGATAAGCGTTAGTCGCCATTCCATCAAGGGGTTTCTGATGTATCTACGCTGTCAATAAACGCAACACATCCTAACGTCATCGTGACACAGGAAGGGATTGCACTGCTGAAGCGAATCCACGTCGTTGTTTTATGGTGGAGTGCCGCGGGTCGAAGTCAGGTGCTCGAGGGGCTGCAGCGTAGCAGTGGACGTGATTCTTCGCGACGCAGGGATCATACTGATGAGTACCCGTTATATTATTGTTAATTAACACTACGTACTGGTTCGACGGAGTTGTTTAGTGCATTCGTGCGGGAGAAACTTGAGCAATCATTTGAGAACTGGATTGCCGTTCAGTTTTTATATTTGTGTTAACTAAATAGTTAGTCAATTAACTTGCCTAAACAATATCACGCGTTTGCTAAACAGATTCTTTCGCTTGTTGCTTTGCGTCGTGAATATTTATATTACAACTAGAAAAAGAGGAAAACTTATTAGTCATTATCACTATTTTATTCTGTCATTGTAAGAGTTCTGGAGGGTTCCAAATTTGAATCGCACTACCCTAGAAATAACTGTGTCTCACCACGGTTCAGCAACCTCTTACAAGAGCGTCATGAAACGTATGTTAATATAAATAGGACAAAAGTGAACTGTTAGTTGATTATAAGTGTAATAACATTTAATAATTAAAGAGATGCATGGGAGGCTGAATGAGTATTAGCTAAGTGTGTTTTATTTATTTTGTCATACTGCAAAATATTTCCTATTATACGATAAAACTGCTACTCTATCTTCTTCTTTTTCTACCCACACATCCGTCAATATCTTTTGCCGCTATTAGCGAGCTTAGTAGTTCGCTGCTAAGGAATTTAAACCATTTAAGGGTTAGTATCAGACCTCGTGTATTTTTTTTAACTAATTGGTGCCCACATGTTTTTAGCGACGTTACTACCACAAAAAWTGATTGTTTTAAGGATAACTCCAGTATGATGTGGAAAACATTAAAAAAAACTTGTAAATACAAAAAATCAGTGTGACTATAGTTGTGTTCGTTTCRACTGTGKTGATCATATGATTTTGGTAAGAGATACTGTGGAGATTGCGATAAGGTTCAATAATTATTATATAGAAAGTATTGGTTCAATTGTCAGTGATATAGATTACAATGATTCATGTCAATTTAAAAACAGCAATATGTATCCAAATTATCGCAATTCAGCCGAGTGGACATGAGTCACCTAAGGAAAATAGTTAATAATCTGGATAATAAATTCAATGTGAATGATTGCACTAACTCTAGAATCCTAAAAAGAATATTTCAAACTATAGGTCATGTTATTTTGAATTTCATTAACACTTCACTGTCTGTTGCTTGTGTGCCCAACTTCATTAAAATTAGTACTATATTTCCTATACCAAAGGTGGCAAACACTATTAAGTGCAGTGAATTTAGACCAATTAATACTTTACCTGTTGTTGAGAAGATATTGGAAATGGTAGTTTTCAGACAACTCTTACAGCACGTAGAAAAATATGATATATTGTTGCCTTATCAATCCGGATTTAGGCAAAATCACTCTTGTGAGAGTGCCCTCCAGTTGATTCTCAGTAAATTTTATGCCGATATTAGCACTAATAAGTATATTGTTTGTGTTTTTCTCGATTTGAAGCGAGCTTTTGAGACAATTGACAGGTCGATATTGCTCAGAAAATTATTTCAGTATAATTTTCAGGGGAAGGTGCACGAGTGGTTGGCTAATTATTTAAGTAGTAGAAAACGGAGAGTCAGGATTGGGGACATAGTTTCGGAAGAGGCGGTGAGTGAATGTGGAGGGGAGTGTGATAGGGCCTCTGTTGTTTACATTATATATTAATGATATTGATTTGTTTGTTGGTTGTAATTTTGTAAATTTATTTGCAAATGATACATTACTTGTTGAAAGTGATTGTAATTTAGATGTAGCAATAGCAAAAATGAATAAAACTCTTGCAAAGGTAGAGCAGTATCTAGCTTCAAATAGATTAAAGCTTAATGTATCAAAGACTAAGGGTATGATTGTGACTACTAAATACAAATATAAATTTTTAGATTTAGATAAAATAGATTTGCATATTTGCAATTGTAGAATTGATATTGTAAGGATATATAAATATCTAGGTCTCACAATTGACTGCTTGTTGTCGTTTGATGAGCACTTTAACTACATGCAAAAGAAAATATCTAAAAAGTTGTTCTTTTTATCAAGAGTGTCCTCTTTATGGAAACGACCATTAGAGTACATAAAACTATTATACAACCTCATTTTGAATACTGTGCGTCGATAGTGTTCCAGTACAACCTTAACAAGATGTCTTGCTTGCAAAAACTTCAAAATCGTGCAATGAGAATTATTCTAAAGTGTATCAGGCTCACGCCGATTAGGACTATGGTGGTTGAATATTGCGGATAGGGTGCTGTATCTTACGATGGTCTTTATATATAAAATAATAAATAATCTCATGCCACCTTACCTAACAAAAATGATAGTTAGGGCACATGATGTTCATCAGTATGAAACTCGAAATGCTGGTGATATTTTTGTGAATATAACTTACGCAACTGCCTCTAAATCTCTATTTTTTTTAAGGTTTTATAAAATACAATTCATTGCCACTTCATGTTAGATCTGCTAAATCTCTTAGATGCTTCAAATCACAGTTGCTGGTTTATATTACGGGCACTGGGTAGCGTGCGAATATTGTTTAATTTGTTTTGCGTTGTTTGTTTTGTGTATTCATGTTGAACATTAAATAAATTAATAAATGTTATTTTCCAATGTATCAATGTAGCCTTGTGCTAATTAATAAAGTGTATTATTATTATTATATTATAGTCTTAACTAGCTTTAATTTTGCCCGCGCCCGACTCCACTGAACAGCATCCATTGTTCTGCAGCCGAGTGTTAAAGTTTTGGTGACAAAGTTGACTAATAGCTCATAGCTCATAATAGCTACTAAGTGGTTTTGTTATCGTATCAGTTTATTGCTGATAGATGGCACAGCATTCTATAATTTTCTACTTTCATCTTATCATAATAACTAAATCTAAATACTTATTTCAGCGGCTAAGCTGCCATCTTCAGTAGAGATTAAAGTAAGATTAGATGTAAATTCTCCCCTAAGTAAATTTTTAGAGGAAGTGTAGCAAAACACTCCTATCGTTTCTTCAAGTCCAAACATTTGAAGACGGAAGATTCAACGATCTCACTGTTTGTTATTGTTGCTGCCGTTTTAGGGCGATATATTGAATGGTCTACTTCAAAAATTTTTCTGCGATCTTGCCAACGGTAGATAGTATAATCGCTTTTCTGTTAGAATATTTATCACTGAACAAAGTGAGTGAATTCTGTCCCCGTATACCCGTTCATCATGAAAACTTATGTTCCTTCCTGAAATGTATGCAGGCAAATCACTTCTATGGACTGGCAGTGCCATCTGTGAAGGTTGGAAATAAAATACTATCATACAAAAAGGGGCCTTCAAACAAGACAAGCAAGCAGATAGAATGGAAGTGAGACCGTATTAGCTTTGAATATAGAATGTAACATTCTATATTCAAATGTATTAGGCAACGATTAAACGGCAAAATACTACAAAAAAGTGCAAAACTATTACCGTAAAAACTGTTCGTTTTTGCGCTGCCTCCACGACCATATTTTAAAAGCTTGGAACCGAATATCTCTCAATTTCTTGACGCTTTCCTATTAAAAAACTGTCAGTTTGTAAATAAAGCTGACGTAAATGAAATTGGCTTGCTCGAGTGTGCTTCTTCAACGCAGGTGGTTATCATCCCTACCACTCATGCCAGTGATTCTTTTATGCACGGAACAAACACCATCTCATTTTGTATAAAAACACCAGCAACGATTTAACAATATTTACTACACAACCATCCTTACATCCCGCATTATATAATTGATTTTTCAAAGACGATGGTTGGTTCCCTTGATAGGTGGGTGGGAAAGGTTGCAGTAGTTACCGGGGCCAGTTGTGGAATTGGTGCAGCAATCGCAAAAACTTTGGTGAAGAATGGAATACACGTAAGTAGAATTAAATATCCGCTTAGTTTAAAGATTTGATGCCTTATGAGACAAGTAAACGGTCTACGAAGACTATGGATATCCAAACTAATCAAACTAGTAATTTAATTTGTACAAGACAATAGCATTCCTACACATTTATATTCGCATTCAAATATCGGACAGCATAATCAAAATAAAATTGTTAAATGTATATCTATAACTGAATTGGAGAAGTTTCGATTACACCATTCATTTGAGAACAAATGACTGGCCATTTATTAAAGTATTAAATATTAGCGAGTTTTGAATTGCTTGTCGTTACAGTTAGTTCATCTTGCATTTCCAGAAAAAGAACAAATCATTGGCAAAATAAATAAATAATATCTATAACTGCTTGAGTGGTGTAAACTCTAAAAATGTTACAAATGAGTTAAATAAGATGTAAACAATTGAATATAATGAAGATTCAATAAAAAAAATTACAAGACAAAAGTAATGTGGAAAATCATATAAAAACACACAGTACTGCGTTATTACCCGTGGGTACATTTCATACTTTAAATTCATATTTTACAAATATGCTGAAAATTTAGTCAATAGTCCACCGGAAGGCTGTAAAGATTCTATACTATTATGTAACATATATTGTACCACAATCACTAAAAACGTTTTCAGGTCACTAAGGTACTTAGTGCTACCCTGATATTGACAATCTCAATCAAGGAAAGTATTTTAAATTTCCTGACAAAACTACTATGCATAACTACATCATATTTTCCAAACTGTTTGAAGAAATCAATTATCGTCCTTACACTGAGGAAAAAGAGATTCTTGCAATTACATACCCGCAACTTTGTCACCAACTTTCTCTAAAATATTGGAAAAAATTCTAGCTGCCCAGTTAAATGAACATGTTGAAATAAATAATCTATTTTTAAACACTCAGTTTAGAGTAGTGTGGTGTGCTCTTTTCTCTTTTCTAGATATTTCGAAGGCTTTTGACTGTGTGTCATACTCGTACATAAAAATAGTTTACTTTCAGAACACGAGGTTTTATAAGGATCGTTCCTCGGATCGTCACTATTTTAAATTTATATTAATGCCTTTTATTCTTTCCCTGGAAATAGGAGTATTCAGTATTCTGATAACATAATTGTATTTAGTAAAAACAAATCTTAGTCAGAAAGTTTGCAGAATGATGAAGATGCACGGTATAATTTAAATCCTAATAATAATATCCTAATATAATATATATATATATATATATATATAATATAATATATCCTAATATCACTATGATATGAACATTAAATATAAACATTAAATATAGTAATACAATACCTGTTGATCAAATCCAATCTACGAAAGTTTTAGGTATACATTACATTTTGATCCTCAATTGGCAACAACATGGTGACTTACTAGCAATTAGGTTATGTAAAAATTAGTTCTTGTTAAGAAGTATAACAAATGAAGTATCAATTTCCACTCTAAGAGATGCCTACTTTTCTTTAATAGAATCACATTTGTTCTACGGCCTGATATCGTTGGACCATGCAATTATAAGAACCAGCTAAACGCTTTTAAAATTTTGGGAAATTTAAAATTCCAAGAAGACTGTCGTCAAGCTTTCATAGGTCTGAAAATACTAGTACTGCCCTTGTACTAGATACGTCAGAGCTTCCTAATAATAAAACAAAATATTGCTAACTTTGAAACGCACAAACATACTAACTTCTACGATGCGCGAAATAATGACAACCTCTGTCGAAAAAATCAGATTGTCAAAATCAATGGGTAGTGAATATCTTGGAATAAGATTCTATAATGCTCTGAAGGATAATATTAAATATTTCGATATAAAAAGCCGTCGTAAGAGTTATTTAATAACACTGACGGTTTTATTAAAAACTGTAAAAATGTATATAACGCCTTTTAGTGTGTTTTTGTATGTCAAAATTTATTGATTTGATATTTCTAAATGAATCAAGATTGTTTGAATGTGTTCTTTTTCACCAGCTGTTCGATGATATTTCAAACATCATAGGGTTTTGCGTATTTGCCAAATGTTTTTTTCTGGTGTTGCGCTTTTCCAGTTTTCAAATGTTCCAAAAGGTTTATTTTTTATAATTTCTCTCGGAATGTATTTTTGTGGTATTGTTTTGACCGAAGCACTAATTATTTTGGATGCCATGGTCAGTAAAGCCGGTGCGTTTGCAACGTGTTCTTCAATCATATTTGTTTTAACAGATATGACCCTTTTTACTACTTCCTCTTTTATATTATTCTGTTGTTTCTCTTAACACCTATCGTTTCTCTATTTTTTTGTACAATTTGTTCCATCTTCTGTGTTAAGCAGTATTTCGAAATATTCTATGCATCTGTTCATTATTCAATTGCTTTCCCCCTCTGTCGGTATTTTTCCTCGCTTGTCTTTTATCTTTTATCTGACTGTTCTTTGTATCTTGTATTGCTTGCTTTGCAATATATTGTTTCCATACTCATTTTTTTCTATGCTACTTGGCTTTTTATCGCCTCATACCACACATATGTTTTTCCTTTTATCTACTATGTCATTTATTTATTATTTCTAATGATTCTTTATAAAGGAGTTCTTTACACTTGTTTGCGGTTTCATTTTCAGCTAGTTATATACTCTAATTGCTTCGTTTGTTTCTACTTTTGCTTTACTTGTTTGCAGGTTTCTTTCTGCGTTCTTATTTCTTTTTCCTATTGCTAAGTAATGGTTACTATAGGTATATTTCGTAACCTCTGTGTACTCTTACACGTAACAAATCTGATCCTTAATTTTTATCAATTAATATATCATATATTATTGATTCCTCTTTCCTGCTTTTAACCTCATTTGCGTATTTATGGGTATTTTTATGTTAACATAATGTATTCCCCATTATCATATGTTTTTTTATGAAGTAGTTAATCTCTGTCCATTTGTTTCTTCTCCGTGTTATTACCCCTTCATCTGTGTTTGATGTTCCGACTCTACTATTTAAATCCCTTGCTATTATTATATTCCCTCTACTGTTCTCTCTAACCTCTAAAAGTTGTTGTCAAAACCTAGTTTTGTTTTATTATCTGCTGTTTAATCTTCACTCGGTCCGTACGCAACCAATGTTCTTTGTTCTCTATCCTTCTTTAGTAGTCTTTGTGTTATGATCCTCCACTTCTGTAAGTATTTTATGTGCTCTTTTCGAATTATGCAGACTACTCCTTCTTTTGCTCTCAGTTCTGTTTTACTGCTCTGTATATCATCAGGTGTCCTCCAGCACGTTCTGCTTCTTCTGATACCTTCTGTTTTATTACACTAATAGCTAGTATTTCTAACTTCCCTTTGTCTTGTATTAATTCATATTCATTTCCATCTAATTGTCTCAGGTCTCGTGTTGCTAGTTTTCATAGATATTTTATGTTCTTTAACCTTCTTCTCTTTTCAGGATTTCCATCTTTACTTATTGAAGAGTTTTAGTTTTTTAATTTTCTGCCACACCCCCTCTTCCCTTTGCAGTTTTTGAGTTGTACGGGTCCATTTCTATTTCTGTCCAGCAGTAATTATGTAGTGGTAGCCTATTTTCACTCTTTCATTCTTTGCTCTTTCATGTGCAGCCCTTTCCCTTATTTCCTCTGAATCTGTCATTCATAATAAATATTTTTCTATCTTTCACGATCTTCAGCTTCTTTTATTTTTCATTCACAAGAAAATTAATAACTAATAATGTTGAAACCGTAGGTTGTTGGAATAGCCCGCCGAAAGGAAAACATTGACGAAATGGCTGCAAAACTACGATATGAAACTAGAAAACTCTATCCATTGATGGCCGATCTTACTAAGGAAGAAGATATCATCAAAACGTTCACATGGGTCACCGAAAACGTCGGTCCAGTCAGCATTTTGGTCAACAACGCTGGAGGAATGAGCTACGGATTGCTTCTGGAAAGTACCACCGAATCTTTGAAGAAAACGGTGGACTTAAACCTTATGGGGCTGACCATTGCGACGAAGGAGGCATTCAGGATTATGAGAGAAAACAAAATCGATGGACACATAATTTTGCTGAACAGTGTGTTAGGGCACAGCTTTCCCCATTTTCCTGGCATTAACATTTACGCACCCACGAAGTACGCTGTTACTGCTTTGACCGAAGTCATACGACAAGAGCTTTGTCACTTGGACAGCAAGACAAAGATTACGGTAGGTAAAATTTACAGTGCAACCGTAAAATATAATTTCAGCCCCCAATAAATAATCCCAAACAATGCCGGTTCAGGTCCGTTTTCAAGCATTTTATACTTAACTTTAAAGTATCTACATTCATGAATTAAAAATAACCTACGTATATTTAATAATCATATCTAATGCAAATAAATCAAAACAACAAATTAAACTAATCGCTATCATTATTTCCCATGTTAATATAATTTTAACTGGTAACAATCTCGTTCTATATGCATCTTTTTCACGAATAATATGTTCTATATACTCTTTCCAACTTAAGCACAGTTGCCAGCTTCCTCCTTAATAAATTCAATTGTAGCACTATCAGTTGTAGCACTACAAGCCCGACGGAGAGAGTGCGGGCAGTTCTGAATTCGAATAGCGGTTATCAAGCGAGCAGAGGTGTTTTTAGTGCTAGTGTGAGCAGTATAGTGATTTAGTGAATTAGTAGTGTTAAAGGAGTAGTGTAGTGTTTTGAACTAGTTGTGTTTAGACTTGGTGTATTTGGTACAAGTGTTTTGAAATGAATAAGTCAGAAATCCGAAGGTCTCGAGCACGTGCGTCGTAACAACTGGTATCAGGAAGTGGATTGTGGATTTCTGGAATGTCTTGTAACCCGAACGGACAGTGTATGAAAGGCTTTAGAAGAGGAGAAGGGCCAGAAGGCGTATGAAGTTCTTACATCACCAACAGTCAGAGGGTGCAAAGTTAAGTGGGTCAACTGGGAGTTAAGGTATATGTCAGTGACGAGAAGTTAATCTACTAACATGGATGCACCGCTACAACATTTAATGCAGCTCAAGTAAGAGATGAAAACAAGCCAAGAAGATATGAAAACAAGAAAAAAGGAAATGAGAAAAGGTCGAGAAGACATGAAGACCGAATTTAAAAGTAACCAAGGAAGAAATTAAAACATTCCAAAAGGAAACCAAGAATTAAATAATTGCTGCAGAACAGCAACTTAAAACTAAAACAGATGGAATTAAAGAATACCAGAGCAAAATTGAAGAAAAAGTCGAACATGTCGAAGGGAGAGTCGATAAGATCGGAGAAAGACAAGGTTGAAAGCTCAATTTTCGAATTGAAAATGGACATGGAATGATGGTTGACCAAAGGATTTGACCAGGAACTGGAAGCAGTATGGTTAAGCCACCGCTGTCGTTTGAGACCTACAAGATGCAGTATGAGGCAGCTGGGAAGGTAAACAACTGGAACGATCAAGAGAAAGCTACGGCTTTGGTAATTGCTCTGCGTGGACCAGCACTGTATTTGCTTCGCACATTACCTGCAGCCGATAAAGAAGATTACGGCAAGCTAACTGCAGCGTTGCAATTGAACTTCGGAGAACATGGCCACAAGTCAGAAGACTAATGCATATGACATATGACAACATATAACAACGAGACGTTTCATTGATAGCGTTAGGGACGACACTCTAAGGAATGCACTGTTGCTGACCACATACTCCACAGCAAGGGGCGGGGAGTTAGGAAAGACTTTAGAGATTGTGGTAGACTACGAGGAATCAGCTGCCAACTGGGGTCAATACAAGGTACCTGTGGGCCCAGGTAGAGGAAGCGGGAAAAGCGACCCAAAACGCTTTTTATATTGAACACACCAAGTCGTAATTGATGAGTAGGCGTGTGACTTTTTAATACAGGGCTTTTGCAGGGTTGCTATAAATGATTCAAACATCCAGGGCGCTTACGTAAATTATTGATTAAATCAATTTGCCGCCTCTCAAGAAAATGACCCATATACTTGTCGTCTGTTAATTATTTGATATATTTTAATATGAGAAAATGCCTGGGAGTGTGTATTTTTAACATATTCTTTAGTATTTGGTGTGATAATTAACTTTAAGGTTGCAGAAAGCTCACATTTCGGAGCTGTGGGGTGGCACTGATCTGCAACGTTCAGTACTATCGCCGTGCATATTGTAGCTTGGCAGCAGTTACAAAAAGGCGGCACAAAGAATTCGATTGTGAATTGTGAAATTTTATTTATTATATTGGTTTTTGAGATGACAAATGTATATATTCATCTACCATTTCGACTTCTTCAATAACGCTTACGTTGATTTCACTTTTTTGTGTAATTCGTCTAAAATTATGAGTCGCGGTCCAGGTCGAAACACACCGATGCAGGCTTTTTGATGCGTATGCGAAGAATGAATGCTGGATCTTACCCACATAAGCAATGGGTCCTTCATCTGCTCGAAACCGTTTGATTGGTCGAAGATAATTTCACATTAGCGCTTACTTATCGCGTTTCGCCATTAAYAGTTTTGGGTTCGTCTTCGTTTTWACCCAACTATATCCCAATATTTGTTTCACCACTTTTCCTAAGCTACCCATCTCCCCAGCATATCCGTTCTCATCAGCGAATTTTTGAAGAGTACGGTTTAATGTCGGAATCTTGCTTCACAGTAATGTAAAAAATTAGCTATGTATTATCTTAAAATGCCCTCATCAAAATCACTCAAACTTGATTTTGGTGAAGGTACAGGGTTTCTATAAATGATTCACGTAACGCGTTGATTTCTGAATTCTTTGTACCGCTTTTTTGTAATTGCTGCCAAGCTACAATATGCACGGCGATAGTAGTTGAACGTTGAAGATCAATGTCACACAGCTCCTAAATGTGAGCTTTCTGCAACCTTAAAGTTAATTGTCCCACAATACACTACAGAATATGTTGACGCAATTATTTCAGTCTTAACTGTATGCCCTGTATATTCAGTAGCCATCGAGTAAAGATGTTCTTTACTTTGAAAAATTGGAATGAGCTCAGGTTTAGTATCAAGCCATTCAATCTGGTATGTCTAGTCAAGGTTTTAAATAGGTAGTGTAATTCCACTTCTTACAGAGCATCAGTCCTGGGTACGTGAAAACAGAATTCCGTTCTGCTGGAGGGTTTCCTGCAGAAGTAATGGATGGGACATTTGGCACAGCGCTTTCGGAGAAAGACTTAGCAGATGCTGTAGTATACGTTCTCTCTACGCCACCGCACGTGCAGGTAATATTGAAGATTTCCGAAAATCGTTTCCGATTATAATTTTTTGCAGGTTCATGAACTGACTATAAAACCAGTGGGAGAGAAGTTTTAAGAACTTGCTTCGCCAAAGTAGTTGAAAGTTCCAATAAACAGTAGAAATGTTTACAATTCACTTTTTGCAACGCTATACTTATACGTCACCGCTGTACTTAAATTATTTGTTTTTGCTTGTTATTTCCATGTATAAACTTTCAACAAGCAATATGCATTTTTTTCCTTTTTGTCTATAGGTATGTACCTTTTTCTTTTGCTTAGTCCTAATCTTTGCTGTCCTAATTTCATCCCAGTTGAATCGTCTTCAATACCTCCTCACTGTCATCTTCCATGTCTCCTGTGGTCTCCCTTTCTTTTCCTTTCCAGCACTTTTGCCTCCTTCCTCATTTATTCCGACCAGGTGCCTGATCCATTTGTTTTTTTTTCTTCTAATAATTGTTTAATCGGCCCTATTTCTAGCTCTTTGAGTATTTCATCTCTGTCGCTTGCAGTCTACTTACTAGTCTACTAACAATGAACTTTAGTTTGTTAATATTGGTCTAAAAGTGGTTTAGCATAACGTTATTTACTTATCAATGTCATTTACTGTTTTGTCCATCCTTTTGTTTTCATTTCCAGTTACAATTGGTTTTGTTTTGCTTATATTTATCAACATTTTATATTTGGTAATTGTATTTAACTTCTCTTTGTTTTCTGCACAGATCATTCGATCATTTGGGTATGCACATTCTGCTAACTTTATCGCCTCTTAATTTCCTCTACATTGATTATCTTTGTCAGTGTCATTAATTAATTACAATTGCTTGATAAAACAATTGATTGACTTATGCTGTATTTAAATTAGGTTATTAGTTAGAGTTGTAAGTTCTCATATAATAATAATTTACATAATTAGTCCTGACTCGATTAGATGTTAGTTTTTCAGTTTTGCTTTCTGAGTGCTAGTGCATGCAGTACGGTTGCAAAAGTGCAAGAGTATTGTACATCCAATGCAGGGCCGGGCCCCAATGCCCTGACAGTTGGTTAAAAACTGCCGCAGTTGGCTCCAAAATAGGTTAGTCAAATTTGTTAAAAAACAATATATAATTAAAGTTAAATCAAGAAGGTAGTATAAAAATAATGTTAGTTTCCCCACGGCATCCACGAATATGCAACAATTTCTCGAGTAGTAGCAGTCGATACTTGTTAATCGCAGCTTTCACAACCTCGCGTCTTCTCATCAGATGACGATGATCGACTGTGATTCGGCAGGCACCAGTATTGCCAGTCTAGTACACTAGTACATTATTTTAAAATCTAGTACACTTCTTAGAATAATTTTTTATGGGTATCCTAAAAAATTAGCAACAATTTTCAACAATGATAATAAGRGCATGACTCATAATGTATTTCAATATTTTGCCAATGTTAATAACATGACAACATGCAAAACATCTGTTGGTAGCCCAACGAACAGCCCCACTATACTGTCTGGTCTACGTTGCACCGTTTTTGGTTGCATCTTACAGAAAGTTGCATTTTACTCAAGGAGCATAATTTTATGTTGCCCACAAAGTTTTCATATAAAAACAAGCTTTTTTTGTTTTACGACATTAGCGTCTGAGAGGAGTCCACAATCTAGTACATATTTTACAGATATCTAGTACATTTTTTACAAATACCTTGTGCATCGAGGAAAATGTGACAACATTGTAAAAAATATGTTGCGAACTACTATGGGAAATAATCAATTTGATTCTCTTATATATAAGTATTAAAAGTGAACAGGATATAACAGATCAAACAAATTTTTCCKATTTCATTAGCTCTTGGGCTACAGTTAAAATACAGAAGACTGGCTGTAATAATTAATGATTGATTTATCAAAATATATCATGCGTTACATAAAGCCGCACTTGAATTATTTTCACTAAAAAGATCACATTCGAAAACTGGATACTGCAGAATTTCATAATTCTGTTCTGGCCGCTTCCCTATAAACGTCTAATAGGAAACTGGTCGTGACACAACCCGTATGTATTCTAGAAAATAAATTTATTTTGAGCTACTTAGATACATAATATTTTCATTATTTTTTTCTTTTTAGAATGTCTGTGCGCTATTCGGTATTCTAGTGGTCTAAAGTAATTATTTCTTTTTCTTTTTAAGTTGGCTCTTTCCCACTTCCTACTCKCCCCCCCCCAAAGTAATAGGTTTCGGTACGGCCCTGATCCAATGCCTTGGTTCTGAGTAATTTGCAAAAGGAACTAATTTTGTTTTCCACCAAGATGGTTGATAAGAGCCTCCTTATCAAAATCAATAATACAACAATTGGGCAGAAGGAGTCGTGTAGGTTGATTCGGGTTTGGCTTGGGTTTTACACATTAACAACATTTTAAAAAGCTTGGCTGTTCAGAGTTTCATGATTCCCCACGGTTGATGGACAGGATAGATTTGGACCACTTGAGACTATAGTATTACAGTTACGTTCAATCCTCTCTTAACTACGGAATTCTCTGCTAGTCCGAGCGCAGAACCCCAAAATTATGCGTTTTAAGGACCCTCTATACAACTTAAACATAACAAAAAAGTTTGGACAATTATCACGTAAGCTGATTGCAAAATTGCCTCAAAGTAAATTACAATTTGTCCGACTTTTAAAACGTATTAATTGTTTTCTCGGTAATGGCAAGACCTAAAGAGCTGATTTTTCAAACGGATGTACTTTGAAATGTGCAGATAATGACTGTTTATCAGAAAAAACTTTTAAGACAGAAAAAGAAAACCACAAGTCCTCTGATGACAGAAAATTTTGAGTTTCACGTTAGAAGGGTCTACAGGCGGTGTGGGGTTTACAAAACTATTCAATTCCAAATATGCATGTTGGAGTTGGCATGGGACATAAAATATGAAGAACTGTAACCAATTTTATTTGTCAATAGTCCACAACCGAGTTATAGTGTAATAACTCCTTTTTGCAGATGCAAATACTTTACATGTTCATTTCGATACATGTGTAACGTGCAATGGTTAATTTCTTGTTTGTGCAAGGGCAAATGCAATACTTAGGACTACTTATGAATATGCTGTCCTTATAATACAATCTGAAAAGTACCTGATTTGAGCTACTTTTTTATGTTATTGGTGGAAGGTAAGTTACATTATTTTATAAAAATCTGCCTGCTGTGGCCGCGCGGTGCACTGTGTGGCCTCATATCCGTCACTGATACTTAGTCTATCAATGGCTATTAGGGCGCGCTCGAAAACTTTTCACTTTAACTCGCCGTAACTTTTTTGCTTTGCAACATTTTGTGTTTTTTCGCTAAAAATAAATATGAACCATTCTTTTCATTTGTCTCGCTGATGCATCGACAGATTATAAAAAATAAATATAGCTGTCTGATACGTGAAATTTCCTTTACCTAAATATATCATGCGTATATATTTTTTTTTACAAATCTTTTAAACTTCGAATGTTTCGGGCAGGCCGTCGTTACCTGCATATTTCAAAGTATGACCGGATAAAAAAATCAGCTTTTTGGGTTCTACTGTTAACAAAAAACCGATTGAAATGATTAAAAAACTGTCTAAATCGTTATATCCTAAAATTGTGGAAAATCGGACTTTTCAGCATTTTTGCAATTTCAGATCTAATCGCGACCTTAAAATTTTTGCACCTCCGATTTGTATAATTTCAAGCATATTTACTAATCCGGACCTCCTGAATTTCGGAACGGTATCCGTTTGTCGCTAGCTACAACGGTTCGATCTAAAAGCGGAGCAAATTAATTAGGCCGCCCGACGTCCTAGCTAATTTCTGATCAAATTTTTGGAATCTGTAACTCAAAATACATCTGTTTGTCGATTTTGAGCTAAAATTAGTTTCCACCGAAAAATCGCAAAACATCAAAGGCTAAGCCCTCTGTTCTTTTTTGACCTTAAAATTTTTGCACCTCCGATTTGTATAATTTCAAGCATATATTTAGTAATCTGGACCTCCTGAATTTCGGAATGGTATCCGTTTGTCGCTAGCTACAACGGTTCGATCTAAAAGCGGAGTAAATTAGGCCGCCTGACGTCCTAGCTCATTTAGATCAAATTTTTGGAATCTGCAGCTCAAAATGCATCTGTTTGTCAATTTTGAGCTAAAATTAGCTTCCACCGCAAAATTGCAAAACATCAAAGGCTACCTCTGTTCTTCTTGGACCTTAAAATTTTTGCACCTCCGATTTGTATAATTTCAAGCATATTTACTAATCTGGACCTCCTGAATTTCGGAATGGTATCCGTTTGTCGCTAGCTACAACGGTTCGATCTAAAAGCGGAGTAAATTAGGCCGCCTGACGTCCTAGCTCATTTCTGATCAAATTTTTGGAATCTGCAGCTCAAAATGCATCTGTTTGTCAATTTTGAGCTAAAATTAGCTTCCACCGCAAAATTGCAAAACATCAAAGGCTACCTCTGTTCTTCTTGGACCTTAAAATTTTTGCACCTCCGATTTGTATAATTTCAAGCATATTTACTAATCTGGACCTCCTGAATTTCGGAATGGTATCCGTCTGTCGCTAGCTACAAGGGTTCGATCTAAAAATCAGCTTTTTGGGTTCTACGGTTAACAAAAAACCGATTGAAATGTTTAAAAAACTGTCTAAATCGTAATATCCAAAAAGTGTGGAAAATTGGACTTTTTATCATTTTTGCAATTTCAGATCTAATCGCGACCTGCAGAATTCGACTAGGAAAAGCTGAATAAATAAATGCAAATTTTAAATATTTAGCAATCCCCCAATTAAATAACAAATTGAGTGAGCAAAAAAGTAAAAGGCATATGGATTAAATCTCGGATCGAAGGACCAATTATGTGCGGTGGGGGTACAAGAAATATTGAAAAAGGGATAAGCAGTGATGGGCGTTTACGCGTAGATTATAATTTTCTACACTACACCCGTAGAAAATGTAGATAAAGCGTTAACGTGTAGATTTTGAGTAGAAAATGCAAGACGTGTATATTATGGCTAAATTGTATTCGCGCGCCAAAACTAAACGGAAAT